>JAGDQP010005496.1:0-19815 GCA_022664845.1 Lepisma saccharinum | reverse complement strand
TAACCACTGGATCATAAGGGCTGGTCATTAAAGTACAATCTGAGGAGGTAGCGTGGAATTTCACATTTAATTCCTCCTCCAACACCACGTCGACCAGCAATTCGCGACATGCGCATTGAGTTTTTAAATTTTCTGTATGATCTATAAAATAGCGCTGAGAGTCTGATCTATGGAATTCTATACCGAACGTGTACTTGTTATGTTCAACGTTTAGTATGTCGTTAAAGAACAAAGAAAATATTTTTTCTTGTGTGTAATTACTTAGATGAGTTCTGCTCGAAAATGCGAGTCTTGTATTAATTTTACCTACATATTTGTGAATATAGTAATTATTACAATTACCCCACTTTCCAGCAGGCTGGTGAATGTAATACGGGGCATGGCGAATACATGGACAACTACGAAATAATATATGTATTCAATGTTTTTTGCATTTGGCCATTATGAAAATAGTCCCTTCAGACAAGTTCAGTTACAGTGTATGCTAAGGTGGAAGGAAGCCTTGTGTTGGGAAAAAGCAAACATCACCGACCCAATCTGCAAGTTTCTCAATTCGAACTGTCATATCATGGAAGCATCACCGACCCGAATATATAATTTGCGAATTTCATAGTTCTGGGACCGTAAACAAAATTTAAACCGCCATATCTTGGAAAGGGTAGGTGGTTGAGAGAAGAAAATTTCACATTCGGCATCACCGACCTAAATAACACATGTCCTTCGAGTTTCTCAATTCTGCGTCTGAAATGTCAAAATTCGACGAAATTCGAACCGCCGTATCTTGGAAGCAGTAATAGGGAGACAGAAGCTGTTTTCAAATTCGGTATTATCGTGAAAAGATAACATCATTTGAGGTTTTCATTGTTCTGGCGCCAAAAGAGCAAAATTCGAACCATCATATCTCGTAAACAGCAACAGGTAGAAACATGCAATTTTCATATTTAACATTCCCGTGACTAAAATAAAATGCATTATAAGTTTCATAATTCTACGACCATGGAGGGGCGAAGGTAGGAAACTGGATTAGCACACCAAAATACATATCACTGTGAAAACAGAATTTTAATGTTTCGTCGTTTACCATCTATACACGGTTAAATATTTCACCTCTGACATCGAGGTCAGCATATACTATTCAATGCCCTAATACCAAATGTGAAAACAGAATCACAACATTTTTCGTCGTTTACGAGCTATATACAGTTAAAAATTTGACCTTTGACCTCGAGATCACCACTTTTTTGCATGTACTTTATGATGTCCTCATACCAAATGTGAAAACGGAATTTCAATATGTTTTGTCGTTTACGAGCTATACACGGTTAAATATTTGACCTTTGACCTTAGTACCATCTTGTTCTCTTGGGTCCTGGTAGTATCAAATGACACGTATTAAGTAATTTTCACCTGCTAGTGACCGACCATTCGGTTGGGTTGCCAACAGATTCATATTGGGTATTTACCGCCTATTATTGACCGTTGGTTGTAGGGTGTGGGTTAGGTATAAAAACTGACTTCAGATTTGACATTAGCATACCAAAAAAGTCCTCGTAGCCCCATATTGTGTTAGGTTAGCTATCCTAGAGGACATGTAATCGCTCCTATGGGGTGCTGTGTAGGGGATGAAAAAGAGCTTCGTAGTTTCCTATTCCATGTTATTTGGGTTAGGTTAACTAGCATATATTCCGCTGCTATGTTCGTAGCCGCAGCCTGTGTTCTAAACTTACTTCAAATGTCTGTTGTAGTCTCTGCTAGGGGTTGGGACGTAGCCCCTGTAATTTGTGCAATGTTAAGTAGTGTTTTTTGGGTGTGGGGTTGAAAAAGAGCTTCGTACCCTTTTATGGAATCTCTCCTATCGTGCACAGGTGTACTATGTTAGGTTAAATTTTGTGCAATCTCTGCTATGTTAAATAGGGGCTTTAAAGGGTTCGTAGCCTGGTGTACTATGTGGGGTTAAATAACGTAATTTGCATATGTTCCTGTGGATCTCTGGTATGGTAAATAGGGGCTGAGCCGTAGCCTCTGTAATTTGTGTGCTATGTTAAGTAATGTTTTTTAGGGTTGCAAAAAAGAGCTTCGTACACTTTTATGGAATCTCCGCTATGTTATATAGGGGTTGAAAAAAGTTACCGTAGCCTTTCATAGATTTTAGGGGGTGTCCCCTAAAACTGCCCCAGCGCGTAACGTGCAGCCCTGGAAAATGGACTCCTTGCTATCAGCCAGGTATGTAAAATAGTGCAATTTTCCACAATGTGTTCGTCTGGTGATGGGTATATTACTCATGGGTATTATTTCACCCTTTTTCAGTCTGATTTGGCATAGAATGACACCACTACTAACTGTTTATACTTTCAGATATAAAATTATGTTGATAAAGTTGCATTATCTTCCATTATATTTATATAAAATGCACAAAGAAGATTTTGCGAATTCTGTGATAGATAAGTCGAAGTTTCATAGACGTCTGAAAAACGTTTACAGATGTAGGGATCTATTCGTATTATTTAAGTTCGAAATAATATCTACTTATAATTTTTATATGATAAAATATAACCTATACTCATTTCAACGTAATCGTTATTATGTAAAAGTGATCACCGTGAACTTGGACAAATAGATATTATGCTATTATTACTTCTTCTCCAACGTTGAAGTACAATCTGATATTATTTTCCTTGTTATGAAATAATATTACTATAAGAATCCTACTTCGATAGGATACATTAACCGAAGAAACATTATCCCATTTTAATTTTAGAGGAAGAGATATGTGTTGTAATCTCATAGATCGTATTCTAAACAACATTATGTTTTTCAATTTTATACTGAATATTACACTGATATGATTCTGAGTTCTCAAAGTTTTACTTACCAGGTTCACAGCGTGGAATGTGTGTCCATGTTCCATTGTTACAAGTGACAGGGGTATTGTTGTAAGAAAGTTCATAACGAGGCTCACATTCAACAGACAACGTATCTCCATGTTGCACCTTTTCACCGTGAGCTACAAATGGACCGGAGAAATTGTACTTCACACGTCCCTGCTGGATAACAGGAACGACACACGGAGCTGCAACATAGATCACAACAATATAAATAAGAAAGATATCACTTTAATCTATTGACTGTATTTGTTGCTCTTTCAGTAGTAAATATTGAGAACTGGTCACGTCACTATAATTAACGTCTCACGAAGCTCGGAATCACGGATAAGACAATATAACTGACTGTATCGTAAGTATTGACTACTACTATATACATATGCTAGAAGGAATTGAAATACAAATAAAGTACAAACAATATTACTGTCAAGGACTGTATAGTTCCAGCTAAAGTGAGTAAGATCATAGCCGAAATTTATACTAAAGCTAGGAATGTATTATGATATTAAATTTAACACTGACATGCATTCAAAGACATCACATATTGTAACGAAAAATTATTGTTTTTACAAAAGGATCTTAATTTAAATTACTTGTCAGATGCTCGGGAAATTTGATACTGGAGGTGCTTTTCGCTCGGGAAGTACGTGTAAGACGAGCTCATTTAGGCAGGTTCTACGATAGGATAAGTCTCAGCTCCAGTTTCCGTATCAGTTTTACACTATATGAGTCTGTTTAACTTTCAAGCTTTATCATTATAGGTTAATTAATCTGCTTTCACGTATCACGACAGTGAAACGAACAGTTGAGTCATCTGTTGTAAACAAACAACACTTGATAAACGAAAAACAGTGAGAGTACTAATACAACAAAATAATGACGAAGAGCGAAGTAATGCAAAGTATTAAGAAGTACTTGATTCCAGTTCTTATAGATTAAGTAATTGAAATAAAATTATATCTAAGTAAATATAATTGACTATTAAATTCCAATTATGAGTTTTTTGTTTAGAAAGTAGGGGCTAGATGAAAACGTTACGAAAACGAGCACGTGATAATTTAATATTTTCCTGAACTACTAGTGGCAATACACCTTTATGTCAAATTTCGTATCTCTAGCTCAAACGATATGGAAAATAGATTTCTTACTTCCGCCATTTTGGATCTAAGATGACGTCTTTGAACTCACTAGGCAACATTTTCGTAATCAAAAAGTGATGTTGTACCTTTATGCCAAATTTGATTTAAATAGCCCCAGCGGTTTAGGCTGTGTATTCTATACAACAATGGGTTCGGCGGCCATTTTGGATCCAAGATGGCGACCGATTTTGCTCATTAACGAACTTATCCGAGCTATTAAGCCTAGAAACAACATATAAAAATTTGGTTCAAATATATTCAAAATTATGGCCACTAGCGTGTTAATATATATATATATCGTATCGATCTAAATAGGTATATTTTTCTTCGAAATCTACCTAAAAATGATATATCAATAATATTTTAAGCAATAAGGTAAGGAAACAGACGTAATTGTTTGAACAAAAATATGCAATGCAGTACAGCCTTGAATACAAAACTAACGACTTTTGTCTTTTTGTTCCAAGGGAATATATAGAAAATATATTATATCCTTTCCCATACAGAGTTCAAGGATGTAATCAAATTCTTAATAATCGAAAGAATGAAATATCATACGTTTATTTAAAACATTAACTCTCGAATAATTTGTGTTTTGAGATTATATGAAGTAAATGACGTATAATTAAGTTTCCTGTCCAGTTAAACACTGCTGTTAATTCACAGTGTTCGATGGGCACGAGTGTTGTTGGAAGTAAAATCGTTCTATACAGAATTTCATTTGCGATAACGAATGAGAGATACGACGGGAGACAAGTTGAAATTGTTCCCAAAGGAGAAATATTCTTCTCCCTTCCTTTAGAATGTTTCGAAGCACCAACAAACAGAGATATCCTAAGTCCTCTACGTTCTTGTCTGAAATACTAGTGAAATTTACTAGCTTGATAAGGTTTTATTCGTCGCTTTGTTTTAAGGAAGCAATTCGGGGTAACTACAGAAAGACAGAAAAAAGAGTGAGAGTGAGTGAGAGCTGGGAGGCGAAGACAAAGATAAGAAGGTAAATAAAGAGAATAGGAAGGGTTGCTAACAAATCCTTCTTGTAATGTGTTATAATGTATTGGTTTTCCACTTAAGTAAGGGATTGTTAAAGAAGACTTGCCAAACGAAACATGGGGCTACTAACGTTTAAAGTTCTTTCACTGAAATCGTCATAGAGTTTCTAGATTGTTAATTTATTGATGGTCTTCAGGCATCTATGGCTCAGACTGGAATAGGATAGGAGAAATGTTGACAAATGGAGTCGGCCAGAACCTAAGTTCAAGGTAGATTCCCGGCATTTTTCTGGTGAGAGTTCCTACGTGTAAGTCTCCTTCGCCTACCACATTTTTTTAAAAAATATAGATCAGTCTTAAATTATTATTGTTATTATTTATTTCAAGCTTGAATTTCAATATGATATCAAATACGCTTGCATGCCGCTGTGAAATCACAATAGGTTACATTAACAAATAATGAGACCATGCTATTTTTTTGAAAGATTACAGGATTTAATCCGGTTTGCTGTTCTACCTTTAAGCTTTTCAAAGAGCCAATACTTTTATTTAAAGATGTTTGCGTTAAAATATTTTTAATTTACTGCGATTTTCTTATCCGGTTTTATAGTGTATAGATTTATTTATAAGCATATGTGAATTACGTTTCTTCAGAATTTACTTTGGTTAACCCTTTATTATGAAAGACGAATTTTTCATAAAGGTTCTTTCGATAGTAGTAAAGAAATTGTAAGTGCTACACTTAGCCCTATTTTCTCTCTAATTTGTATCCTGGGAACACCATGGGAACAAAGAAGAAAGTGGAACAATTACATGAGATAAATGCAAATATCTTCTTATAATAATTTCATATCTTACTCAGAAACTATTATTGGTGGTGTTTTAACAAAATTGTTTTATTGACGACGTGTGAGAAGAAGAATATTACAGCTCACTGGATACAACGTCAGTGCTCCTGTTTATATCAAGGTGTTTCTAACTTCAAAGCAATATAACAGGATTGAATTCCCATTTGTCAGAATCTGAAAATTCTGCCGAACTCTAGCACAAATGACGTATTATCTTCACAAATACTGAGGTAAGGAGTGTTGGTTTGTGAAATGAGAGTCGCAGTTATACCCAAAGGATGCATCTGAGCAATTTATGATTTAAAAGTGCAACTTAGAAAGGATTCTCTATAAAAGTATTGTATTGCAATATGATGGATGTGACGATGCGCGGTAGACAAGCATATCTGTATAAATTAAAGTGAAGGAAGAAAAGCACTTATTTTTGTTCAAATTTTTACTGGATCACTTTGTAGTAGCTCGAAACAAGGAGAAAACTTTTACTGCTTCTAGACTAACTATACCGTGAACAAAGAAATAATAGAAAACGTGGTAGTGAGAGCGCATCTATCCACTCAAAATTGAATTAAATTAAACTGTTGACTTTTTTGGCACCTATAGGAACTAGGACTATGCCAACATATTGAAATCAGTCCTAGTTGAAACAGCCACCTGAGAGGCAAGAATATATGACAAAACTTGACACTTAATATATGTTTTATTACACTTCAGTATAACAATTATATTCAATAATTGTACGTAATTTATATATTGCATTGTACGTAAATATGTACAATATAGTAATCAGTAAACAAAGAAACGTTACTTGTGTGTCCTATCCGATTCTAGATATCGCCATTTTAAGGTATAAGGTAGTGGATTTATGGAAACCTAGTACAGTTACACAAGTTTCTCCCTTGAACGAGATTATATAATCACGCGATTATGGTATAAATAAAAATATATTCACGTGAAGGGCCTGAACTAAAATTAGTTTTAATAGAATAAAATAAATGCATTCTTGAGAATTACACAATAGTCTAGATTTACTGGAAGTTCTAAAACTGTGTTCATAGTAATTTTTAAACCTGATATATTGTTTCAGTGTTGATAATATTTTGAATGATTATTTACATTGTATCTGAAATATGATACTTTTCGGATGATATATAATAAAATAATTATATTGAGAACGTCTATAGGAAATTTAACCTATCAAGAAGAAGTTACTAACTATAACAAATTAAGCAATATTAATTTAGGAACTTGGATTTAAGATATTAATCTACAGCTATTATGAAATTATGGCAGAAAACAAAATTTTCGGCATTTAACGATTCAAGTTAATCTATAGTAAACAATTTGGATAGGTTCCGCATACATTGTGAACTTCACGAACTGAGAAAGGACAAAACTTGTACATATATTACATACATCGATCTCGCCAGAACAATTGCAAAAGTTAAAGAAATCATCAAACATAAAGATTTGTCAAAGGTAACCTTCACGGTATTAGAGGATATTAGAGAGAAACAAGAAACTAAACCAAACCGAACCCAATCAAATCAACAAAATAATATTCAACATTATTGAGATCCAACATTAAAGAAAGTGGAGAAGATGAAGAAGGAGGTACATTTTTTAACAATTTTAAATTTAACGTAATACACGCGATGATTCATAAAAGAAAAAAGGAGAAGAAAAGCTAGATAAATATTTACTGGCTCATAGACTTGCGAAAATGTGCAAAAACAGTCATTGTTTCATTAGTCAGTTTTGTAAATCTTGTATATATTAGTGCTAGAGGATATTGACAAGCAATATTTAAAACAAATATGGAAGAGTGCGCACACATATGTGATGACCCTAGAAGCCAAAGGATATAACCGACATTAAAATAGAGAAATAATTTAACTATTTTTATATACTCGAACTCGAAATATAAATTACACAAAATAGTCTTGCTTGGTACAAAGGTAAATTACAATCCAAGATTTACCAAGCACAAATATTAATATTTTATGATATTTATGTTTTGAGTTACATGCATTGATTTTATTTTAATGTCACTTATATCCTTTGGTTTCTGGGCTTGACACATAATAGGTTACATATTATTAGATTGTATGAGGAGCGTAAATGCAAAACAAGTTATATGCATTTGTTTGAAAGAAAACCTGTTCTCGCTACCACTATCTTTTTACGAGAACATGTGAAACTACAATATTTTGTGCGAAAAAATATATAACCGTCAGGTTAGAGGATGGAAGAAATTTACATTTAGTGCAAAAAGTTACATCCAAGAAACCATTTCGTGCAAAATAGTTTATATCCATTCTTAACTTTTAAATTTCCATCTGCGTATTGTGCGGCCGTAAATGTTATTTATATTGGCGTTATAACAGTGGATGTAAAAAGAGATGTGTTGTAAGTTAGTTAAATAGGAAAAGAAATGGAAAATACCGTTGATAGTGACAAGTGGAGAAGGAAACGTGGGTTTCAGGAAGAAAACAGCGCAATGAAATATATAGGGAATAAATAACAAAAGCATCGGTAGTGATCCATTTGCTACTTTTAACTGAGTTAAAATATTAAACTTCCAAAAGATGTAGCGAATAATGTAGAAAGGAACACATTTCAATATTATTTGGAAACAGTTTATAATACACTCGTTCTCAGTAAACTACTGTAATGTTTGTCCAGAGGAAAGCTATACTATTTTTAGATAACATTTTGACTGTGTTTTCTTTACTACAAATGACTGACTACGTTCGACTGCGTTTATTTACAGAAATGCAAACTACTGAGTGACAATCAAACAGGGAATAGGATTAAGTTTATGAGAGAGAAACTGTACAACAAAATGTTAATAAACGTTTCAGTGGAACCATTTCATTTTAATGAGAGTGGTTCTTCTACTTCACTTCCTAACAGAAAATGCGAGTATTTGATCCTGCTGCTGCAGCAACAAAATCTTTGAGACCGATGTCAGAACTTAAAGTAAGATATCTTCATAACCTTTTTTTAAAGGAAGGAATTGAATGTCAGAGAAGGTCCAACACTTGTCTTCAACGAGGAACTACAATAATCACTAACTAGGAAAGATCATGATATACCTCACTAGGATTATAATTGTGTTTATCTTGCACATTCTGCATAGTATATGTAGCAATTTCTCAAAATAGGAAGATTGGTTTGAGACTGGCAATGACTATATTACTCAACATAAAATGTACCCAAAATGTTTTTTGTTACTATAGTCTTGACGATTTCTTATTTTTCATGTAAAATAGACAAGTATGTGTATGTTTCGTATTCATCACCATGTTTTTCATAATTTGACATAACTAGTTTAAATTTAATAAATACTCTCATCAAGACTAAGTATAAGGTAAGTAATGTACAGAGTTTTGTGAAAATCAAGTTATATCCATTTTTAAAATCAAATGCCGTATTCTGGTTATTAAACAATAATGAAGGGCAGCAGTTACTCCACAACCTTGTTAATGTACATGGAATTGAACGAAGAAACATACTTGTGAAATAAACTATGAATATATTGTGTGTTATTTTCCTCATTTCTGAAAAAAGAAAAAATGATGGGGATATAACTTGTTTTGCAAGTTAGTTCTTCATATTATTGTGTAGGTTAGCTAAATATAAATGTTGAACTACTAAGAGAGAGTGAACTGTTAAAGGTAAAAATGAATTTAAATAATTCATAATTACTTTAGGAGAATTGAGCAACAACGACGAATATTAGTAACTATACTATTAACATATCATCACTCATTTATATTATAAAGAAATTTTCATAACAATGCTTGAACTTGTTAAGTTACTATGATTTAAATATGCATATATCTTAGTCAGGTCTGAGTTGTCAGTTGTGAGTACTTTTTTTTAAGCTCCCCTGAGTACAAACCGTAGGAAGATCGGAGTACTGATTTCTGTTTTGCGAGCTAGGATCGGTGCCTTTCACGGCGGTTGCCCTACTATTGCTGTAAGTGCTAGTGGCGAAATGTGTATGTGTAAATTCACAACAGCCTTTTTCTTGTATGGACTCATTGCTTGAGTTCTGTTAATAGTAGTTGGTACAGATCAAAATCCCCCCTCCCCAAAGAGCGAAATAAGGGGAATCAAAGATATATTAAATATTGTTCTGAAGCCAAATGAATCGATTGTAAGTGAAGTGCGCTAGTTAAAAGAAACTATTGCAACATCACTGCGTATAATCGAAAATGTCGAGATGGAAGTGAAAAAAGTGGTTAGTGACTGCCATGATCTCCAGAAGTATACAGCATTCCTCGAGGTCAAGATAGATGATTTGAAAAACTAGTCAAGACGACAAAACATTGTGATATATTGTATTACTGAATGCGACAATGAAAATTGGGACACAACAGAAACTAAATTGCTTGAACTTTTACGTAGCAGGATACAAATAAACGTTAACGTTGATTTGATACAACGCACTCACATATTAGGACGGAAACAACAAGGAATAACCGTCCAATTATATGCAAGCTACTTATTAATGACAAAAAGAAAGAAATAATATTAAAAACAGTGAAAAATTAGGAAGTTCTGAAATTTTTATTGAGCAGGCTTTTTCGTATAAACTGCGTGCTAAACGTCATAAACTCCGATATTATATGAATGAAGCTAGAAAAGAAGGAAACATGCTTATTTACATTTTAAATTCTTATTCTTATGCTTATTCAACAAATGTAGAAGTTTCAATAATAGCAACTGACAAAAATACATCTCTGCCTGATTTGTCTGAAGCTCTTGTAAACCAATCATTTCTGCAGGTCGAAATAATTTTGAAGATCACATAGAAGACAACTGACACAAATCCTCCGCAGTATCGGCATACAACACCTGGTAATCCACCCGCACTCCAACAAGATGCAGAAGCGTACGGAAAACAACAACCAATCACCGATTCCCTTCTCGTGTCTCTTTACTCAGAAATCTTATCAGGAGCAACTACAAGTCTTCTTTCTTGTGTTGCAGATTAGAAGGTTAAAGAAAAAACGTTCGAGATTTGCCCCCTTTCCCTCTACCTCATTCAGGTTCACTAGGTCAATGTGGCAAAGTTACACATAAAATGTGATGCAAAGTTACATAAAAAGGATTTGGAGAAAGGAATCTTCTGTTTCAGGTCCTGTTCAGCAAAAGTAGGAAATCCCAAGAGGAAAAAAAATGGTAAAGGGAACGATCCTCATAATTTAAATCTTTTATGTCACAATTTGCAAAGTTTAGAAATAAATTCAAGAGTTTGTCGATGGCTATTGCAAGATGATTTAAAACACGTACATCTTTCTTGCACTTGCTAACACTGGATAAGTGCAAACGCTATTAAAATAGTATGGTTTAATAATTTTAACCTTGCTACCCATTTTGTAGACAACTTAAAGAGCACGGTGGCGCAGCTGTTTTCGCTGACGGCGTTCTTAATTTTGAAAGATTGCAAATTATTGTATTAAAATGCATATAGAGGTAGATGCTGTAAAAATTACATAAAGTAATATGTGCATTATTTGTACACCTTTTTCAGGGTGAGTTTAGTATATCTTTAAGGTAAATTGAATCCCCGACACACTACGTTTGTAAAAAAAAAAAAAAAAAAAAATCATAAGGTTTTTACTTGTGATGATATATATATTATTTTGCTCATGGATTTAAGGTTGATCTAAAGGCAGGGTGGAGAAGCGGTCAGAAGCGCTTATTTTGAAGATGTTGTAGTTCTATTTTTGGCCACCAGATGTTTATAAATACTTCGATCGCCGCGCGCACGTCTGAGCTTTTTCCAAACTACGTAGTCAATAGTGAAGTAACTGAAGTTCTCTTTAGGAAACAATTTCTTAAAATTTTATTGTGAAAGGAAAAACCTCAAAGTCTTCCCTACTGCGCTTGTAGTGTGTGGAGTGAGGGGTGAACAGGTTTTTCTGGACTAACTGCAGTGACCGCCATTTGCTGTGCTGTATTATGTTCCCTTCCATTTTTATTGAATTTGAAAGAGTACTGAAGATAAAGTGATATTCAGAGTTGAGCTTTTAGAAAACATTGTACAGATGGCAATGCCTACTGACATTGTGGCAAGTGAAATGTAAAAGAAACAGTTATACCAAAAACGCGACAAATGAAGTTGATAAAAAGATCAATATGCGATAATCACAAGAAACTAAAAGTTGAACATGACTAAAAAACAGTTTGATCAGTTGTATAGCATTTATAAACGAGTGTTGTGGTATACTTTCTTGAGGTACATAGTCGCCGAGTTTCTTTTGGGGGGTGGGGGTGGAGGGCAGGACACTTTTGGCCGCCTAATGTTTTCATTTTTACGTACGTACGCGACTTCAGACTCTAATATACGTATACGTATACACAATAGGTACGCTCAGAAATTAACTCTGTACCAAGGGTGTCGGCAGGGAGGGGCAAGTGGGGAGGCAATTGGCCCTCTTGGATTTCAGTCTTTATATCTCTTGCTATTCTATTTCCATATATTTGGTCCCTGTTTTTATGCTTTGCCCTGTTTCCATTCATTTCATAACGAGAACTTGGGATACTGCTGTTCAATTTCCTGATTTATTGCCATATTCATTTTAATCGTTATAATCACAAATACACCAATTTATAACCACAAAACGAACTTTGTAAAAACATCAAAAGTAAAAGCACGAATGACCCTATTGTACCATTATGTAACGCCTAATTCTTTGAACGCACATTTTGACCAAGTTTTTCTAAAAAGCAAATAAAAAAGGATAGAAGTCTCTGTCTGTCTGTCTCTCTCTCTCTCTCTCTCTCTCTCTCTCTCACACACACACACACACATACACACACACAAAGTTATTTACAAAGTTTAGAAAGTACAAATATGCCAATCGAAATATCCACATTCTTTTATAGTAATAATTTAGGGGCCTTCATCTTAAAATACATTGGTACTCACACCCTCGTATTTTAAATATCATATTTTAGAAGTATCGAACAAATCAAGAACAATACTGATTTTTTTTTAACGCGACCTATCTAATGCTCATGAACATTTATGAAATGAATGAAATGAACTGTTTCAGATTTTGAGGTTAATTTCTTAGCTGAGATATTCAAAGGTCGTAACTTCAAACGGCATAGCCCAAGTTTTCAAATTTCCATCAATAAAAGGTATCTTCAAATTATGGATTACCTCATTTGATAGATGCTCCTAAGTATTATCTACCCCACTTTCTAAAATAGCATTTTGATTGTCATTTGTCCATTATTTTTAAAATATTAAAAATGAAGCCTGATTACCAAGGGCTCTTAAACGAATCTGAATTTGAACTTTTACAGGCGTTTAGGTAAGAAAGCGAACGGATAATGCTGGAAGAATTAGTGGAATGAAGAAACTGGGAGGAAACGGTAGAACCCCGAGAATACCCACGGTATTTGTCCACCACAAAGCCACATGGCACGAGCCAGGATGAAACAGGGGCCCTACGCACTAGAGGTGAACGCTCTTCCACTGAGCCATCGCGACACAATACGAATCTGAAGCTGGTTGCTCTCTTCTTGGCTTGTTCAGTTTTTGTTGTTACTTCATCTGTAGCTAAATGATTGCCAGGAAATAGCGAGTCTTCTGTAGTTTAAAGTTACCTAATGGTATAACAATGTCGTTAAACAAGAATACATTAAACAATGTTTTAAGACAGTATATTACTAATTGTGGTCATTGTTCTTAGTTCTTAAACTAAAAATAAAAAAAAAATCATACAACACACGCTGCTAACGGTACAGTTTTCCACAGCGTGATTTGGTCATGATTAATAACTCATGCAGAACAGAAAGTTTAGCTAATAAACCTCTTCTTTGCCAGAAAATCTTGTACATAAATAAACTATTAATGTTTGTTAAAATATATTCTTTCTGTGATCTTTGCTTACTAATACATTTGATGTAAGCACTATTATTCATTGTTTTAACTTTACCTGAAATATTGAAACTCTTCTGTATCTGACAACCTTATGCCATCTCTGTCTTTAAATTATCTAATTACCATTGACCACACATTAAATCCCATTGTCATGAACAATGAGTTCTAAAACGTCAGGTAGTAAGACATTTGATGATGCTTACTATTCAAAGATAATGTACTGTACTTATTACTGTCCGACGTTAGTGATACGTCACTGTTTGAACTTTTGTACAATACCGTGATCTGACAGTGAGTTCAGATTCCATTTCGTCAATTTGAAAAAGCTTATTTCAATTTTATTTTACTTTTCAAATGACTGTATATAATTCAGCAAGTACTTCCCTAGAAAGTAGGAAATAAATAAGGTTTCAGGGAAGTATTTATAGGTATCTGGGAATTTCACGCTTCAATTTCCACTCTGCCAGAAATTCCGAAATTGGTACTCTCTTGCTTGCCAATACAAACGATAGTGCTATCAGAAGGAGAAAAAGCTAACTTTTCCAAAGATGGCTCTTAAGAAAATAGTAAACTGTAGTCAAATGAACGTTCTGCAGCAATAGTACGTCATAATAGGCTCCTCTTCATTGTTCATCTGTAAATTTCTCCCATATTTCTGACTGACACACACATAATGTTTGTGTCTCTTTAGTGTCGCCCCCACCTAGCGGAGAATTCCTGGCGACGCCCTTGCTCTGTGCATTCGTCAGTCATAAGCTTTTGTACAGATAGATGTTGTTGGTAAAACTTCCAGTGTGATTTACTAAATAGGTATGGTTTACGTCATTATTTGTTGAGATATAATGTTATTTATGACGATGCTGTTCTCACTTCTGACGCTCCTATCTCCGAAACTGCATTCGTTTTTTTTATATTTTTGAAAATATACTTTTTCTTTGTTTCATGAGAACTTTTTGATACTAGAATATAGACCCCCAAATTTTTTCCACTCTCTACAGTATAAAGAATCCGCAAGAAGCTTTGAATATTTGACGCGTGTCACTGTAAAGAATGAGATTCAAACGTAACTTTTAACTCTCACGTGCTTGTTTACCTCGTAATTACTGGGTAAGTTTTAAATACCATCCTAGAGATACCATTGTCGGATCATTTTAGTTTTTCATCGTCTTTTCTCCAACTTTAAGAACCAAGTTTATTAGAATATTCTTAACAAATTATTCGTGAATCAAGCGCCTCCGTACCATTCTTTTAGTACACCATTGGCAATAAAATAAATATTTTCACTTAAAGATAAGATAAAATTGATTGTATGAGCGGTATAACTGAGGCAATTACAAATGGAGAGTACAGGGAAAGAAGAGGAGATGTTGAAGAAAGGTCATTTCTCGTGATACGCATTTTGAAGTCTTTCCATTTACTCCTATATATTTAATACTCTTAAGAAGGACTATCATTTGTGGATTATTTGCGCTTTTGGACATAAACTTTCTTAGAAGTTAGCTGTCATTGTTTAGTATTATTACGTAACTAACTTACTCTATGGCTTATGGAACTCGCAAGTTCATCGCCGCAGTAACAAACGTTCGCCATTGGATTCTATCCTGAGCAATATCAAGCCAGTTTTCATCACGAAAACCTACTTCTCGAAGATCTCTTCTAATATTGTCCTCCCAACGACGTCTCGGTCTTCCCAATGGCCTCCTTCATCTGGCCTTCCAACCAGGATAGAATATAATCTTCGTTTTTCCCCCATCCGAGCTACATGGCCTGCCCACCTTAGTCGTCGCGATTTCATTATTTTTACGACATCTGGTAAATCGTACAGTCCGTGGAGTTCTTCATTATGCAGTCTCCTCCACCCTCCAGTCATCTCGTCGCGTTTCGGCCCGTATATCTTTCTCAAAACCTTATTTTCAAATACACGTAATTTATGTTCATCTGCTAGGGCCGTACTCCAACTTTCGCAACCGTAAAGTATTACCGACAGAATAACCGTTCTGTATATTTTCAATTTCAATTTCCTTGATATTAGTCGCGATGTTAGAAGTTTTTGAATTGAATAGAAGCACGCATTCCCCGACACTAAACGACTTTTTATTTCTTCCGTGACCTCATTTTTGCTTGTTACGCAAAAATGCTCCCAAGTATTTAAATTTGTTTACTTTTTCTATGACCTCATCCCTAATTCTTATGTTTTTATTTCCTTCATTCCCTGTGTTTCGGTTTGTTATCATGTATTTTGTTTTATCTATGTTTACCTGTAGACCTATCTCATCGCACGCTTCTACTAAGACATCGGTGTTGCTTTGTAGTGCATCCGTCCCCTATTAAATCTACATCATCCGCGTATACAAACAGTTGATTCAAACCATTCAGTGAATTGTCCCTTTTTGTCCCCTTTAATTTCTAAAATCGCATATTGTAATGCAAAGTTAAACAGTAGCGGGGACAAGGCATCGCCTTGTTTCAATCCGTTGCGAATCTTGAAACTATCTGACATATTATTACCTATTCGTACTCTGCCTATCCGTATCCGTTTAATATTATTAGGAGTGGAAACTCTTTTTTTTTTTTTCAAAAATAGATATTCCCGCATCTTTTCCTGTACTCTTCAAATATAATTTATATGATAAAAGTAATTTTGTAATTAAAAAATACTCTAAATTAAGGATGGCCTTAGCCTTGGTCTCGTTGAGATGTCGTTAAAAGGTCTCGGTGAGTCGAGTTCTAGCCTGCACAGGTCATCCAAACATGATTCCCGATGCTGAAGCCTGGCGGCAACGCATGTACACAGTCTCACAACTGTGTTGCGACTTACTTGTTTTCTTTTACGTAGAAAAGTTTTTTTTTTAAAGAACGTCCATCCATTCTAAAGTACCGGTTAGTATTGTAAACATCTTTCCACTTTTTTTTTTTTTTAAGTAAGTGTTGTAAGAAAAGATCTGCATTTGAATTTAGACAGTTTAGCTTCGGGACCTATGCTTTATAGTCTTTACAGGATCAGCTTAGTAGAGGCTGATATAAGTAGAAGAGTGTCAACATAAGAAAAAGACTGTCAGCAGGGTGAAAAAGCACAGGGATGAAAATTCGCAGAAGGAAATATTTTTCTGTATTTACCCGTCTTCGAATCAATCTCCAATAGTTTTATATCATATTATTGTTGAAAGACATCATAAAACAGTTTAGCATTTATAACTTGATTATTTATATAACTTTTATTCATACTTTTAAACTACAATAAAACTTTAAATAAAATTGATCATAAAGAAGTTAATTCTTTTAAAACTTCTATTATAAAACATCATAAACAAAAGTATTAAATGAATATCATCTACATTCATAAAAAATCTTTGTCTCGAGAGTCAAGTCTCGGTCTTGGTTTCATCTCGAGTAAGTCTCGATGCATAGTGTCTTGTTCTCGTCTCGATTCCTAGACCTCAGTCTCGGTCTTGGTCTCGGTCTCGGTACCACTACTTTAAATATACCAGTATTTACATATACGAGGTAATAAAATCAGTTCTGTTGTTACAATATGCAACGTAGTGAATGTCTAATAAATTATCTCGATTTTTTTGCATATATTTGCATGCTATGGTAGCAATGTTCCGGATTTCACCCATGTCCTCCCATCACTCAACCATTTTGGCATGTTAATTATCAAAGTTACGCTGTTGTAAACTGAGTGTTGAAGTTTCAATCCAGCATTGTATTTCGTCATTTTGTGAAAGGATTACAGTTTTCGTCTTAAATCCAACCATGCTGGAATACATTAATCTCTCGTGCTTCAACTGCAGCCACAATACACCTCCGTCACAAAACTTATGGCTTGTTCGACTTAGTTAGTGTGGCAGTTTCTCATGAAGAAATAGTTCTGTTCAACACCTGCAATTGCTAACAGTGTGAGTTCTCAAGTATGGAGAATTTGGTATTATTTTCCTGAAGGTATAGTTTTTATGTAAATCCTTAACGGGCGCGTAAACTCTCATTATGAATTTCGCTAATGTTTTCAGTATGTCTATTTGATTTTCGATTCCAAGGTAGAGGTGGTGACGAATTTTATTGCAATATGTTCGAGAATGAATAATTTTCCTTGAAGATACCTTTGGATGTGCTGAAATAATCTTTATTCTTGTCTTTGCCTTCTCACCTCACCGCAAAATCAGCAGGGTCAGTAATTTGACCATACATATATTGGAAGAGATGGCACAGGAGCAATTCATTTGCAAGTAATTGGCATGTCAAGCACTGCATCAAATTCTCAATTTCGTCTTCTAGAAGGCGAATGACTCGCTCGTTGTATTCCGTATTGACAACAATGACATCGCAGACAAAAATCATAAGGTGCACGAAGTATTTATTTTCATCTGACTCACACTCACGAAACAGGCAATAGAGTTCTTTTCTTGGACTGAAGTGGCTGGAATTAATTAATTTTCATTCTGCTTATTCCACCAAATAAATTATTTTCATGATCTTATCCTTCACATCTCCCATGTGCAGTTCGCGGCGCGTGCGCATCACCTTTACTTTTTACTTTAAATTACATATTGAAATCTAATGAACGCAAGAAAATATTATTATTAAAAACAAGAAACTGTTTGCAAAGAATTCTCATAAGTTATTCAAGAATTGAAGGTTCATTCCTACGGCCATCAAATTATTCAGCAAACGTTTTTCCTGGCATCTAAAACTTCGGTAAACCTTATTTTGTATAGGCCATTTTAATATCTTTTGACTTCGACCTGTCTCGATTAGGTGAGTCCAATGCATGTTAAATCTTGTTACCCGTTTGTGCTAAATCTTGTGTTTTCATGTCAATTTAGTGATGAGTTATACCTTATTATTGTTGGCAACAATACCTTGATTTTAACAATGGTTAACGATGAAATCGAAAATCTGATATCCGGATGTAGTTGGTTTGTACGTGTTCTTTCTTCTTTACTTTGGACATCGAGAAATGGGTTCATTCTTTGTCTATATCGATGTTTGAATTAATTAACTTAGTTTCAATTCTTGTTTCTGTATCAGTATTTGGCTGTCAGTTATTGACAGTCTTTGTTGTACAACAATACACTTGTGTTAACAATGAACAGTTGATCCAATGAAAGTTCAAAATTCTGTAATCCTTGGTTTTTAATCTTGCATAATTGTGAAGTTTTGTGTATTTGAAGTATTTGTTGGTTGTAAGATTTATGTAACCATTGTTGTCAACAATACCTTGAGTTTAACAATGAACGATAAGTCATATCGAAAATATAGAATGCTTGTGTCCTAAGGATTGGTGTGTTACACGTTTGTGCTACATCTTGTGTTTTTATGTCAATTTAGTGATGAGTTATAGCTTATTATTGTTGGCAACAATAGCTTGATTTTAACAATGGTTAACGATGAAATCGGAAATCTGATATGCGGATGTACTTCGTTTGCACGTGTTCTTTCTTCTCTACTTTGGATATCGAGAAATGAGTTCATTCTTGGTCTGTATCGATTTTTGAAATAATAAAAATACCATTAAAGAGATAGGGCGTTTTGAGCGCCATCTAGGTTTCGAGATTCACATTAAGTTGGCCTTTAGATCAACCTTAAAGGACAATACCAATCTAAAAATATTTTAGAAATGTACAATTTACAATCTGTAAATGTTCTGACTAGAGATAAAAAAATCTGCCCTTGATTAAATTATAATTGGGAGAAACGAAAGAAATTTTATTTTCAAAAATCATGAACTTGATATTTCGGTCATAGAACTCTCTCGTTTGCTATTGATATGAATAAAAAATAATTTCTTCCAAACATAGAATAATAATTCGTTCTTCCATATCGAAAGAGAATATCAAATATTTTCTTTATTTATTGTCACACAAATGCTGAACTGACATGTATAATGCGACAGACACCGACGAGAAATTTAGTTCTTTTATGAAAACTTTCTTATAATATTTTTATATAGGTTTCTAGTGACGTTCTGTGAAAAGTAAAGTTAAGAATAAATACTGGTTATCGTTAGGGATAAACTTTACAAACAGAAACTATTACAGTATAGTAGTT
>JAGDQP010005495.1:60790-77916 GCA_022664845.1 Lepisma saccharinum | reverse complement strand
TAGTGTAAATCAACTGTGTTTTCCTTTTCGCCTTCTCAATTACACCAAAATTACCATCACAGAGTAGGACTAAGGCCCTGTACCAAAAAGCGATGCTCTATTGTCGTTAAGGTGTCTAATGTCTAGCAGATACACAGCCACAGGGCCATATAGTTTTTATTTTGGCCTACACCTGAATCACTATACGCGAATAACTTGGTTCTACTGCACAGTGTTTCTGGTAGATTTAAGAGAACTCGTAGGATACAGTTTCCTATATCCTCACTACCGTTGAATCGTCATGACAGGAATGGATTCCCAAGCAGTAAGTCCAAACTGCCGCATGTACTGATCATGGGCGATGGACGTGCTTGTTCGAGATCCACTGCAATAACTATTGTGTTGCTGTCCACATTTTGGCACTTCCGTTTGTCAAATTTTCTACATGTCTGAAAGAGGATAAGTCACTTTTCAACTCAAATCTTCGAAATTTATTCTTTCCCGCCTTCTTTATGCGTATGCACAGTCCGTTCGGTATACTCATCCACCATGATACTTTGTCAGCAGACAGAGCAATGTACCACATATACGAACACGCATATATCTCGCATTTGCAAATTTTATGGGATACACAGTTTTTCCACAAAGCCCCTCTATTGTTACAGGCGAAATTAATGTCTAAATGAAGTATATGTAACAGTAAGAAAAAGAAGAAAAGACAGGTTAATGCATAAAGGCGAGATAGTCATTAAATTACTGAAACTAAATTAAAAAAAAAACGGAAGTTGAAATCAGAACACAAAATGGATATATACGTAATGTTATCATGGCGACCTCAAAGCAGCACCCAATACTTATTAGGGTGCTTGTACGCTGATTTCCCTGTTTTTAAGGTCAGAAAGAACCCTAATGATGTTCTTTCTCGTTCTATTTGTGATAACACCTGTAATGGGAAAAGCTCGTTTACTTGTGTTTGAATTTATTTTAAAGCCTTTAGGCATCTGAAGCTCAGGCCATCGTTTACTTTTGTCTTTTACCCGGCGTTTAAGTAAAAGGGTTCCACTTATTTCTCCATGTTTTCCACGTATTTCCAGAACACTACATACATAAACTGCAATATAAAATAAGGAAATACAATTGTCAAGAATTTCTCTTGTCTTTTTACTGCTACAAAACAGTTTTAGAGAGTGGAAATTTAAAACCTGTACAGGTATCTTCTTTCAAATATATCTTTTCACGTAAGAGATCACTGTTCTAACAAAATAAAAGTTAAAAACATATACACAAAAGGACAAAACGTCACTTAATATACTGATTCTTCCGAGTTTATTTCTACTTTTACTTATGAAATGTCCTTACTTTTCCACAAGGTTTTACCTGTAAGTTTATTTTCTTGACATTTCTCGGTATTCCATATCAGTCAGAACCCTGAATAGCAACCTTCAATTCCTACCATCTGTCCTTTAAATACTAATACGAAGTAAACTGGTTTTGAATATTCGTCATGTGAACAAACCCTATAAGTTCGTTCCACAGCAGTTGTAATACTTCAAAATATTATTACTAATACCTTTGAGCAACTTAACGAAACCAAAACCGAAAAACAGTTTCTTCATGATATTTATATACATTCTGATTGCATTTGTCATTTACCACAACCCTTTACTGTGGCTTCTTGGACAAGGGAAGCTTACAGAGGTTTTCCGGGGCTACTTGGAAGACTATATCTCTGACTTTTCCAAGTTAGTGAAAACCCTAATATCTCACATTCCTAATTTTTTATTACAGCAAATTGAATATAGATACATAAGCTAACGTTTGTACCTGTCACATAAAGCTTACTTTGTGAGTAATAATCCCACGTATGATTAAGATTATTCGGTAACTACTCATTCACTCAAAAAATAAACAGACATTAAAAAAAAAAAAGCTCACTATACTAACCTCAAGCGTTTGTAAATTATCCTTTTCAGACGACGAAGATCTGTACGATTTTAATACTTGTTCAGACTTATGGCAGTTTATTCTAAACGTGTGAAAATTTTCTAGCTCAGTATCACAACTATGACAAATATACTTCGGCAGGTCGTCTTTCTCAGATACCTACAAAATAAAAGGAATACAGTTCATGTATAGCAAAGCAAACATACCTATCAATCTTCTGATGCAAACTTTCGGGATCATTTATTTAAAAATAATAGCTTCTGAATTACTTGAACCTTCACTCTGAGAAAGAAATTTATTTTCATCTTAGAAAAATTTAAACTTCAAATTTAAATCTCTCTCTACATTTAATTATACTCATCTAATAGTTCTTGGATCATAAACTGAAAACAGACATATGTGACGAAAAGCTCATAAGTATTGAGCATAAAGTGGAACAGGAGAGCATGAGAAGACAAGAGCCTGAAAAATTTTGTTTATTTTTCTCTATGTTCTCCTAACAATTAAATACATTTTTCGTAAAGTGTAATTTCGGATTCTCTGTGCGAAATACTCGCTTACTTTTGGGTTTTATTTAACTTTAGTTGATGGGCTAAACAGGAAACGTCCACGGTCTTTGGTTTGATACCTGACCGGCACTCGACTGATGAAACTGAGGGGAAACTCTGGAAAACTGCAGTTGGTATGGGTGGCAGTAGTTTACAACATACGTGCCGATTCGAAGTCTGCGACACGACTCATTACACCATGGAGTGTTGATCGCTTACTGATGATTTTGATTCTTCATCATCTGAAATCTTCCTTCTATTAGATTTCCCTTACTGAAGAAAATGTAGGCTCTTCGGGTCAGATTCGGGACTTTGGGCAGGTGACTTAATTTAGTTTAACCCAACATCAATAAAAAAAAAAAAAAAAAAAAAAAAAAATATGTGGAACTTGGAGAGAAAAAAAAATTTTCGAATTTTTCCGCTTATTTTCCCATACTGACCTGTCAAGGTTAATTTAAGGGTTTTGGATAATAATCGCATGGTTTAATTAAGCAGTTTTCTTTCTTTCTTTCGCAACATGCAAAAGATTTTCCAAATCTGCGAAAGAACGTCAAGACATGTTTGCAAAAATTGCTAATACAATATAGCTGGTCTTACCAAAGATTTCCTCAAGCATAGAATGTGCATCACAGATTACTACATTGAAGTTTGTGAATATGTCTTTTCAAAACTTTTTTTCGTAAGCGTTATCACGAAATTGTGAACTTAAGCTAAAAATAAGGAAGAGAACAGTAAAGTTTCTACATCAGTTTAAGCAGCATTGCTGGAATTTGAACGGGCCACGTTGAATGCTGCAACAGGTGTTCCTTGCAGTCCTGATTTATTTTCCCCCATCGCAATGCCACAGATAATCACAATTGCATCTTGAACTGGATTATTTGTATTCTGTGTGTTCGTTTTCATACGTATTATCATAATAAACAAATTTTTAACTCATGTCAATTACGTTCCTATGTTTTCTTCTAAAATTTCGTACGTAATATGAAATGATCCAATCAAACAGTTTGTTAAAATTCTTGGTCCATCACTTTGGTTGCGATTAACATAACTAAGAACAAAAAGGCGAATTCTAATCTTACATAATGTTACGATTCGAATCACAAAATGCTTAGAAATACTGCACTTCATTTCTATTTTAAATAAAATTAATTTTGATTTAAATCATGGATTATTAAAAAAAAACAAAAAAATAAATCATCTAATTTAAATCAATCAACCTTGCGCATGGGCATTTCTCTACGGAACATACCGGTATTGGTCTGGTGAAACTGAGGAAATTTTGGAAAACCTTAGTCAGTACGGCTGGCGTATCTTCCTAAAGGCAATCCGAAGTCCGCGATCGTAACCACTAGTTGACACGTGTGCTGGCTTTCTCATCCGCTTCTTAAAAACACACATAAAAAAGCAGAAGAAAGGAGTTAATATATGCCAATTCAAGAAATGAATTTATATTACACGTTACTATGGTTTACCCAACACATACAATAATACAATTGCTAACAATGATTCTAGACTTAGAGAAGAAGGAAAATAAATAATAATAATCGAAACCAATAATGAAAAACTTCAACGTAATATTAAAGAACAATATGGGGATAGATGTTTTATTCCAATTTACTCCTTCGCAGAATCGATAATTTATTTAACATGCTGCAGGGTGTAGACATCTCTATGATTCAAGTGCACATCAAAAGTCTATGGGATGACAACCTCACACAGCACAATCTCGGCGAATGCCTACAGTAAGTAAAATTAGTGTTTGAGGTAAACATTTACAATAAAAAGACAAAACCTACTGGAGTATGTTCTACATATTGCTCTTACTAACCTACAAAAAATCCAGTTGCGGATTTTCTGCCATTTTGAAAAAAATAATCCGCCATCTTGGATTTCTCATCTGCACTTGGTTTAGAGGCATAAATCCTAAACCAATGAACGTAGAAGGCTCGTTTTTTTAAATTAATTTTCTAATATTACGGGCAATATGAAAGGTTATCATCATCACCTTTCCCCACGAGTAGCCATTCTTGCATAACTTCAGGATAAAATTAAAAAAAAAATATGATCTGTGTTAGGTACTATATTTTTCTTGTCTCGTATACGTCAGCAGAGCCAAAAGATGAAAAACATGTTCGAATAATAGTTGTAGGAACTTCACAGAAGTGCATAATAATGAAAACAACTGCATTTTAGATTGTTAGAATGCAATCACGACTGTCATTATAACTCTAGAACAATATTGCTATCTAAAATCTGCAACACTTTGTGATATTGAAATACAAGGAAGTATTCGGGTTTAGTAAGGCCTTTGTTACGGTCCATTTCGTTCATTCCAGCATTCCCCTGATGAAACTGACGGGAAACCCTGGAAAACCTCAGTCAAGGCCGTGGGGTTCGAACCCACGTGTTCCATCAGTTCCTTTTTTTTTTCTTTGGTCCTGCACTCCCTTTCTACCTGTTCATGTTCTTGTTTCTTAATCTCCAAATCATCTTTGTATTTGTTGCGAGATACTTTGTAATATGATAACATTTCTTTAGTCAACTCGATATCATGGATATTTTCACCCATAGGAACCGTTAATAATTTGTAAGCCATTGACTGTTTCTTAATTTAGAGCTTGCATCTACGATGACATGCACTTATTTATGGGGGGGGGGGGAAAACAACAACCTTCGACTGATGCCTGTCCGTGTGAAATGAAAGGATGAATACGTCTATAACAAGTTTACTAACGATAGGGTACTTTATGTCATTTTTAACCAGCATAACTCTGCTCCAGTACACATAAAAATTATAATGAAAACATTTATCACTCATAAACATTCGCCACTCCTCTAAGCCCTTGTCTATCTCTTGTGTGGTCATAACCTAGGAGTGTCAGAAGCTAGTCGCCAAGAAAATGTAAGTAGGCATTTAACAGGAAATTTTAAGCTTTGATGAATACCCTTATAGCGTTCTGATTTAAACGAAATTTGTCCCTGGGGTGACTTAATTTACGAACATTATTACAGTGAAACTTTCTATAACGAACAGTTTTAAATTCCCGGCAGAATAACATTAAATCTTATGGAAATAAACTCTTTCAATAGCAGACCCTCTAAAAAACGGACAAAGACACTTTGATAATGGCCCCTTCCAAAGCAATAACCTCTCTATAAGGGACAGCCAGCATGTGATGGTCGTTTGCACGGGTTTCTGCTTCAAATGATTTCAGAAGTGAGTGGTCGTCTTATCGAGGGAATGAAGGATTAATTTGTAATCTTTTTTCTCCCTTTTCAAGATAGCTATACTAGTCGCGGGTTCTTAGGATGTTTCACAACAATAAAATTCAATTCAATTCAATTCTATCCAGTTGTCCCAGTACTGGCGAAACTATGACACTATTCTACAGTTCTGTTTACTGTACACGTCATAACTATGTACGTACACTGCACTGTATTAATGTACAGTAATTTATAGATAAAAACTACTATACAATTTACATTAACTTCACTTTGTACATACTTTCTTTATTTCAACTTCTTATGGCCGTTTAAGGAATGTTTCAATCTGCGTTTCTAAATAGCGGACAGTCTTTTAGGTCCCAACGGTGTCCGCTATTCGGAAGTTTCACTGTATTAATAGTAATTGCCATTTTGCTGTTTAAACAAAAAATAAATGTTATCATGAAACGTATGTGACACTTTATTACAAAGTACAAACTTACATCAGTTTTAGCACGATCATGTGGAAGTTTAAATAACTAATTAATTAATTTAAAAAACCTTAAACGAGTGCAACGTATCTTTAGGACACAGTTTCTAAGTATTTTAGGTGCGCAACCTCGGTAGTTTAGTGAATTCCCTGCATTATATCTCGTAACTGGAAAAACATGAAAATATCAGGGAGAGTGCATTATGTAATCAATTAAACTGGATATATAATGCCATCGTATTAGTTTCCTTTTGTAGAAAAGCCATTTTTAGTCATTCTAAGATTAAATGTGTTTGTTTTGTTGTATTGTACAGTGGATATTCTACGGTGTTTACTATAGAAGTATAATTAAAAACTACAGAAGTACGTATGATCGTTTGTGACATCTGTGAAACTGTATGCGTATTTATTAAGTTCTAACAAATATTTTATGCATTCAGATTGGTTTTACCATAAATATACAAGATTTTGATGTAAAATTAGCGAACTGTAAATTAGATACTAAGCTGTAATTTCGGTATGTTAGGCCACGTTTTTAAAGTAACTAGATTGTGGTCCTTCCGCAGTTCATTGTCCTATCTATTTTTTTTTATATTTTTTTTTAAATTCAATTACAGGGAACGTACTTCCTTTGGCATACATAATATAATTAGTTTAAATAATTCCTTTGGCTTCTAAATTAGTTTATAAACTGCAGAAATTGAACATTACTCTTCCATGTCATAGGTATGCCTTAAAAATATAGTTTCTTTATAAACCGTGGTAGGGGGACGCGAAGGAGGGTTTGAAAAAATCAAGACTTTTCATTAAAGCTAGCTCATCTGGGCCCAGGCGAGTTTAATCGGCTTTTAGAAATAAAATGCGAACGCAATGTAAAGCTCACAAGCTAGATGGTGTATCATTATTGTCGAATCGCAAGGCTTGTTCTGTGTGGAGGTGACCGCAGTTGATGGTATGTGCATGCACCGGATTCAAGCCGCGGCGTGATTCGGAGCCCACAATGATTGTAGGTTCCCGTATTCACCTGGTGAGATTGAGGAAAAAGAGAGAAAATCCTATGTCCTATTATTCTCTTGCTATGTCTTATGTCCTATTTTCTTGTGATATCCTGATTAGTTATGTGCTTCTGTGGATAGCAAGTACGTATCAATGATAGTATATGGCATCAATCTGAACATTATTATTGATATTTGCAAGGAATTTTATATGACAAAGACATTAATATTTTTGATATTACTAAGACGTATTTTATAATTATATAATATTCTTCAATAATAAGTTCGTTTAAAATTAACTGTTAATAAAGATTGAAAGTAAAGAGAATCAAAATCTACAATCTATCTGGATATAAGAGCTAATAATTCTGGTGGGTTGCGAAATGAAGTCTCAAAAGTTAACAGTTTGTATCGGTGTACTGAGCTCGGATTCTTCCTTGTATTTGAATATCAGAAAAGTAAAGTGTTGTAAGTTTTTGATAGTGATAGTATTTTAGTCATAATTACAGTCGTGATCTGCATTCTAACAATTTAAAATTGAATAGCTTTCATTGTTATGCAATTCTACGTGTTCTATATTCAAAAACCCTTTAAAAACAAAACCGTTCCCCACTTTCCCTCAAAGTGGGTCTAATAAGAAGAACCTCTCTAGTTTCTTTCGGCCTGTGGACATTTTGACAAACCATGATGCAAAGTGAATTAAGATGGCCATGGGAAGTGACGGTAGTTAGAAGAGCGCAAGCGCCGCGCTTAAAGCACTTTTGGGTGGCATAAAGACCTCTTTAGAATGTTTGACATGTCCGGACTGAACCTGAAATCACTGCTTAGAGGTAAGTGATTGCTCAATATACCAGTTTCCGGGGAGCTTACAAAGTTCATCTGTAATCTTGTCTTTTAGCGTCATCTTGTATGAGTTGCTACTTTTCGGTAGCAGTGATCACTGCTATATACAAATACCTGTTAAAAATAGCAGTTTACAAAATTTTTATTTTTGTACCTGTGATAACAGTTATGACTGCAATATGCAAATAGTTGTTAAAAATAGCAGTCTAAAATAACAGTTTATGCAAAAAGCAATTTAGAAAAACGTATCTAAATGGGTGTTATTTATTCCGAATCAGGGGTGCCCAGGAAGCATTTTGGGGGCGCAGAATGCGGTCATGGAATTTTTTATAGGGGATTTTCAAATAAAGATTTATATCAAGAAGGACTTCGTTATAAATGTTTATTATTTGTTTAGATTTAAATTTTAGGAAGGTGTCGGCCAGGGCCTATGATGAAAGTACCATCCCGGTATTTGCCTGGTGTGACTGAGGAAACTTTAAAATTGAATGTTTATATTACCAGTAATTATACCAACGAGACAGAACATTCGTTGGCGTGTTTGGCTTGTAATCACGTCTTGGGATCGATACCCAGTACCGAACATCCTGACGGATACTTTCTTCCTGGATCCCCCGATCACACTAGGCAAATGATGGGATGATACCTAATAATACAATGGAATAATAACATGAAAAATAATAGGATGAACAAAAGTAGTTAATTTATTTATAATTATTATTATTCTAATTTATTATCTATTTGTTAGGCGTATTATTTATTTCTTAATTTTTGCTCTGTATTTATATTTGAATGGAGTCGCCATGGCTCAGGTGGTAGAGCGTCTGACCACACGAATGTCCTGGGTCCAAATCCCGGTCAGAACGCTGTAGATTTTTTTCAATGCTCCCAGCGGTTTGAGCCTTAGATGCCTGCCGTAAACGAAATAAATTTAAAAAAATCAAAAAAATCAATGCTTCCATGCCTGGCGCTTTGAGGAAATTTTTGTACGACGAAAGAAAGTGTATATTCTTGTCATTTCTGAAAATTTGCTGCTAACCTTTTTTAACATCTATCAAAATTGTGTTTTACCAGCCCTTTAGCGATTGTTGTTATGGCTAGGAAAAGTGAGGGACACGTCATTGGAGCTAATATCCATAAGTCAATTACATTTCCATGTTCTGAATGTATTTCATAGCCCCGTAAAACCTCTCTCTCTCTCTCTATATATATATATAGAACAGCCGAGGGATTACACCTCTCTAGCGCATCTTAGTATGGTTATGTGTTCGTTTGCTTTAATTAAGTTTTCCATAAAGTTCATTACTGTTACCACGGTACCAGTTTTATTTCAAGGTAATATTGCATCCTTTTATTTTCATGGCTTGAAGCGACTGTGATTTTTCATTTCACCATACATAGGAAGTTCAGAGTGTTTTTGTACAACCTTAGAAAAGCAGGAGAGTTCCAACATTAGATATATTTCTTAGTAATGATTTCTCATGCTTCCCACCATCCGCGCACTCAGTTCGATCCCCGGAGGTACCCTACATGGCACCTTCAGAGAATATACGTCTGGTGGGGGAAACAGAGCGTACTGTCTGAAGTGAGCTTCTTCACGGGGAAATGATAATGCCAAATCCTTCCGATATAAAAAAATTAAAGATCGTTCCTTTCGGCATCGCCGCATGCGTTTCTGAACTCAACACTTGACCACCATTCGCGTGAACTTTCGCAATAGTTTGTTTGCCTTTTTTTTTTCACCTGCCTCCCACTAGTCCTGTCCTACCTTTCGGTCAGTTTCCTATGAACTCGGGAGCCATTTGGGAAGTGTGATTCAAATTGCCTTCGAGCAAAACTTATTGATCCTTGCTCAAATTTTTTGTTGCCGGTTGTGAGTGCTCGTCTCACAAGCACAAACATGCATGCAAACAGTGGTTAAAACCTCAACCACATACCCAGCCCTAGTAGTTCCAGATATAAATTGTTTCCTACCTTTTGCAATGTGTATCATCTATACAGTTTGAGCTAGTCTCGCCAGAACCTTTTCAACGACACTTCAACCATCTTCCTAACCCTAGTAGCATAGGCTAAATAGTGAGATAGACGTAGGGTCAGTTCTACAATCGACCGCTAAACTTCTAGTGAGCGCTAAGTTGAGGCCAATTCTCATTTTGCGTACTCTTATTGGCCAAAATATGACTTGGCCTCAACTTAGCCCTGGCCAGTAGCTTAGCCGTCGATTGTAGGACTGAGGGTTATTCGCGCTAGGTAGCACGTGATTTTGAACTCTGCCGTTAGGTGACTCTGGCGACTTTCAGTCGTTGGTTCTTTCCAGTAGTAGCCATGAAAACCACCTAACGGCAGGATTCAAATTCACGTGCTCTTAAGCAAAAATCTCTTAATTTTAGTGTAGATAAAAATAGGTAAGAGGTATAAGTAGTGCTTAGTCCCAGAATTTTCACAGGGTATACGCTATGAATCTTTTAGTTTACTTTATGCTGCAAAAAGTGGCTGTTAATTCAACGTTTTTCTGTTTCCTAGGGAGACCACCACTTTTTTTTGTGGGTGTTATATCAATACAAGAAACGTTGTTGATTTAGTTGATTCAACAAATTGAATGTGTTGTTAATGCTGATTCTTAACAGTGTAGGGTGACATACTAGTACAATTAGTGCTGAATCACTGAAATCAACACGTTTCTGGTGTTGATTTAACACCAAAAATGTGGTGGTTTCCCTAGGAAACACAGAAAAGCGTTGAATTAACAGTCATTTTTGCAGTGTATATTTGCCTTCATTTCTGATTCATGTTTTCATTAAATATATGGATGAAATATATTAATTTCTCCTTAAACGAAAAGAAAGTAGAGTGCTTTGATTATATTGTAGTGAGGCAATATGAACGAAGCTATATGCATAATTTGTTTCACTGAAGGAAGGAGAATGAAGAAGATTATGTAGACTTTTGCAAAATTACTACTTACCTATATCACTTAAGAATCCGTTACAACTCTATATATCCAAGGTATATATCCAGAATCCAAGGTATACAAGCAACATTGACGAATAAAAATATGTTCGAGGTAATATTTTATATGTAACACGAATTTGTCAGTATTTTGCACATGGATACATTACGGTCCAATGTTTCTTTGTACAAGATATGACTGTTTTGTATCACATATATTTCGGATTATATATAAGAGGTTACCTTTCCTTTTTTATTCATCAATGCCACTAGTATCCTTTGGCTTCTGGAGTTGATATCTAAGACTTACTTGCTCTACCCATTACAAATCTACAGAGTTTGCTACGGATTTACTTCATACATCAAAAAATCAAACTTTCAACTTACTTCTGAAAGCATAAGTTCATTGCCGCCTGTGGGTAGGGCAGGCAGAGCACATGCCCGCACCTCTAGGGGTACTTGTCTACTTAAGAGGGAACCTCCGAAACACTTTGCCCGGTCCTCGCATATCCTAGGGGCGCTACTGCGTAAGTTAAGCTTCACAACACTACTTAAAAGACCAAGTAAGCAAACAACGTTCTGCTGTTCAAGTTAACTGAACGCTTTGTGCGCGTTTCTACAAAAGTATTATAGTACTTAACAGATGGCGATAAATACTGATGCGCATGTTGTAGTTACACCCTCTTCCTCCTCTCAACAGTTTGTTCCGATGACGTGGAACCAAAATTATTTGACAGTAATAATCTCACCGGAGTAATAACCAAATTAAATAAATAAACGAAATGAAAGTAGATGGTATACACAACTTATCAGAAACTATACGCTAATGTGTACGTACGGTGTCTACTTATTTTGTGACTTGAAATTTCCTGAGTTTTCCATGTTTTCTGTGATAATCTTTTCCAAATTCTCTAAGTTATTAGTGTAGTGGAACATGTTAATAAAACGCTATTAAATTTTTTAATCTCACCAGGGGAATCGAACCCACGACCTCCGCCTTGCCGGGGCAGTGTTCTTACCAAATGCTGACACGACCACCTCATAATTTCCCTACGTTTCCCTCATAAATTATAGATTCCCCCGAGTTTTCCAGATTTATAAAATTCCCTGAGTATTCCAGGTTGATAGACACCCTGGTAAGGTTAACCAGAGGATATACGGCGTATACCTCACTATACCCTTGACTTCAGCCCTTGGTATAAGTCCATTTAATCTATGTTTGTAGTTCCAAAGGTGTGCTTGTATTGCCCCCTATCTCCGGCACCGCCCCTGGAACGGTTATGAACTGTACGGGTATGAGCTGGTCTCACCAAGACCTTTACCAACTTTTTAGTCCTAGTAGTTGCTGAATTGAAAGTTGTACACAGACTGACCGAAAGGGCGCATAAGGTTTCACAGCACTTGCTACTAAAGCCTAAAAGTAGTTGGGGAATGTGCTTACTCCCTAAGCTACACAATGTGGGATCAGCAAACATGCCGCCACATGGGACGAACCCAATCTTCCATATGTCCCTGAAATAACTGTATTTTGATGTACTGTTCCCTCCCCAGCAGTTAGTTCAGGTTCCGATAGAATATGAACTACCTACTAGGTACGTACTTAGGGATTGGTACCCACGCCTCCGAAATTCAGAGGATCTTTTTCTTAAACTAGTGTTAGTTTTTGTAAAATTACATACATTTCAAGGAACGTTGACACCTAGACTGACCTCGGGCCCCCGATTGCCCCTTCCCCGAAGGTGCTGGACTTCCCCCTGAAACTAACTTTTAGAAACATGCCTGCTATCTACCAAGTCCTAACTGTAGTCCATCAGCCTACTGCACGCAATAACAGGCTACAGATAAATAAGATAATCTAAAACAATGCTTTTACATTACTTTTTTACAGTTGGAAATAAATAACTCCCTTTTAGATGTTTTTCCTAAACTGCTTTTTAACAAATATTGGCATGAACTGCTATTTTAATAGCTATTTGCATATAGCATTGATCACTGTTATTGCAGCTACGGAAAATATCATTTCTGTAAACTGTTATTTTAAGCTGCTATTTTTAAGATACATGCATATAGCAGTAATCACTCCTACCGCCAAATAGCAGCTTATACAAGACGATGCTAAAAGACAAGATTACCAAGTTCATCCTACGGAACAGTAAGAAAAAAAGAAATAAAAGGCACCTGAAAGACGTGTGGGGGTAGAAGTAGAGTTTAAGCGAGTGGTGAACATGGAGGGTAGGTGCGGTTATGTATCTTTACACATTTTTAAACAAAGAAACAAAAGTGTAAAGATACATAGCTGCACCTAACCTCCATGTTCACCACTTACGGCGAAGTCGAGTTTAAGCGAGCACTCGCGCTTGAACTCGACTTCTACCCGTGTGGGAAATAGTTAAGGCGGTGCTGTACATAATTTCGTGGTGGAATACATTATCGTAAATCCTCGTCTAAATAATCTTCCAAATCAATTGCATCTTGGCATTTCTTGGTTATACGGAATGCACTTTCTTTCGCATAGTACAAGTTATTTAAATTTTCCTGCTAGGTTAGGTTAGCGCACACCTTCCGCAGTTAACCGGTACCCTTGCACATAACGCACAGTCTGTTGCTTATTTGAGTGAATCTAAGCGAACTATAAGTAAACCGTATTTACCCACATACGAGATGGATCCCAGTTTATATACTGAATATTTAAACATCTGACAAGTGATATATCCCAGTCTTTAAAAATCTGACAAGAGGACACAATAAAACTTCACCACAAGATTTTGACCACAGCTAAAACTTAAAGTGGCAAAAATAAATAAGGTTCCTGACAAAGGGTGTAAAATCTCGCCTATATCATTACTTATAATTACACGGACAAATTCCTTTACATCGACATTCAGCACACACAATTAAAAAAAGGACAGCATGGGGAGAGACCGGAAGCTCATGGCTAAGCGAGATGATTACACGACCCTACACATTACCTTAAATATTACTTACGATCAAAGTGAGACAGTTTAAAATTTTTTGATACAATTTTCGTTGAATCCCTTCCTCACCAAAAATATGTAGTTTGAGGTTAGTATCTGATAAGCACAGTCTACACAGCTTTCCGTAATTGACTTCTGACACACCTTTCTTAACAAAATCATCTGTTTCGTCGGCTACAGTTCGGTCCTTCCAATCCATGTTTAAAAGAACTGAAAATGCGGAGTGAATATTCATGTAAAATTACTTATAAATTCTAGATTCACATAGACATAATAATTACACCAGCTTTCTAGTTTCTTCTTCTTCTTTTCCTTGTATGTCATCTCATTCCATTAAATGATGTCTTCTTTTTCTTCTTCGTAAGCATCTTTTACACAATATCCAAGAAATTGCATAATATACAACACACCAGTCTCGCGAGAGTATGTCCATAAACATCACACAGGGAGTGAATATGTTACTGTTGTTTGAGACGTGATTTGCATTGCGTATAAAAAAAAAAAAAAAGAAAATCTTATCTGTCCAACTTCCTTGAAGTATGTAACAAACATATGGAAAATGGGTATAACGAAAAATATAGCGTGACCTTATCTAACCTTACCTATTACCGTCAAATGTGTAAATGCGTGATTCTAAAATTAAGGGGAATTTTGTCATTGGAAGAAACATAGAATTACAACTTGGAGAAAGAATGTGTAATTTTATTTTTAAATACCTCAGAGGAAAACAAATACATATATTACTGTAGATGAGGCCAAAAAATAGATTATTTTAAAAAAAAATGGAATTTGTTATTTTGACAGACATGGTGGTTACATTAGTGCTTTTGTTCAGAGCAACATTTGGTACAAATGTTACAAAAACTTTGGTAAACTTTATTTTTACATGGGCCATTCTAGTAACTTTGGACTTCGACCCGTCATGGTTCGCCCCTTACCTATTAAAATCCACATCCTTCCGGAACTCGAACTGGGACCTTCTAGCCGTTGGTCTACCGCCGCAGACCGCACGGCCTTCTACAAATGTTACATTTAAATTCTTTAATTATATAGGCCTATATAACATTTCATTAAATTTTAATTCAATATTCATCATACTAATAATATATTATTCAAGAAAACATCCAATTTATATTATAGTGGTATGATCAGCAAACATTTGCTGGAATTTTCCGAAATTTTTCCTCCGACTGGCTCTAATAGGAATAAGAAACTGCAGAGTAACTTAAATACATAACTAATTTTAATAATAAAATCATGAACTGTTTATTATGGTAACCTCCATGCTGCATATAAGCCTACCAGAATAGGAATAGACGTGAACAACCGATGAACCATGCCAAAACAATAAAGAAGCACAGATGTGTTACTATTCTTCGCCTCTCGCTTGAAGTGTTGCCATCCAAGAAATGTTGTTGCTGGTTGTTTTGTATTAATTTTAGCACCAAGATATTAAAAATTACATTACAGTTTCAATATATTGATTAGAGAAGCTATATTTATTGTCGTTGTAATCCGCATATGGGAAGAAGAAGACAGATTACTTGAATAAGTAAAATAAAGCTCTGTTAATAAAAACTTATTTGCTTGTCACTCTCTCTCCCTACCTCTTGCATCTCTTTAGACAGTTTTCTAGTTTCTACCTTGAAAGACGCTAGGAAGATTTTTTACACAGGTTTCATGGCAGAGGTGTAAGTACATATTATGCCCACCCCACCCCACAAGAGAATACCTAACCCCGAAGGTCGATTCGGTCCATTGAAACGCTATTGTGAAGGGCCTCCCGCATTACGGGCTTTTGCGACATAGTAGTTACGCCCTTGCTTCATGGTCCAGGCGGTAGTGTCCTGGACTTCGGAGCGGCAATGGGGAGGTACGCAAATGAGACTCTCGAGACCGGCCACCTTGACATTTTTGTCTAGGTTTGTCCTCAGCCACACCAGGCGAATGCCGGGATGATACCTTAGTAAAAGGCTAGTCGACTACCTACCCTCATCTTCATTACAAATACTTCTCGCAGATCCTCCCAACGTCGTATTGGTCTTCCCACCGGTCTCTTTCCCTCCGGCTTTCTGACCAAGATGGAATATAATCTTCGTTTACCCGAGCTACATTGCCTGCTCATCCAAGTCGTCGTGATTTCATTAGGCTTACAGCATCGGTAGATGAAGATTTTAAATTTGTGTACTTTCTCTATGATCTCATTCTTAGTTGTTATGTATCTATTTTCTTCATTCTCAGTAGCCACACTTTTGTCAATAAAATATTATTTTGGAAGGTTAGATGCATAATTGAACAACAAAGTAAATAAACTGGCTGAAGATCTCTTTTGAATACGATAGTATACGTGACAATTAGTCTGGTGATTTAGTAAAGTCTTGGGCAAATACAATCCTTTATTTACATATATAACTGAAAGATTGTTTGAACGCTATACAATTCCACGTCCCTTGACGGATTGGAATAAAGTTATGGTACATGTATTCCTTAGTACCTAGCCACCGTAGCTCAGTGGTAGATCGTTGTCGTAGCTTTCGGGAGGTCACGGGTTCGACCCCAGCGGCCGACCATCCTGACAGGTTTTTCCAGGGTTTTCTTCAGTCACACCAGGCAAATTCTGGGATGGCACTTCAACGTAAGGGCCGACACCTTCCCGAATCCTTTCTCGTTCCCTATCCCGGTCTGAGCCTTAGATGCCTAAAGGTCATAAATGAAATTCAAAAATATATTCCTTAATACCTACAGAGATTAAATATGGCATTAAAAAGTTGCCCCCACCCCAAAGGGGTTAAACGTGGGTGAAGTGCAACTCGAAAACTACTGGAGTTAGAAATTTGATATTTGACATGAAAATACTTTGTTTCAATTCATTACCAATAGCTATCTTAATTTTTGATTCGACATCCCCGGTGAGGGGACGAAAACCTCTTAAACAGTGAAAACATTTAACCTTGGAGAAGTACCTTTGCTTTCCGCCCCAGTAATTCCCTTTCGCTAAAACATGCTGTTAAGCCCCTAAATGATATTTCGGCTCCTCCCACAATTGCTAGAAGGAAGCAGTTAGCTTCAATAATGAGACAATAGTAATCTCACACAAAAGCAAATTTCAAAGTTTTAAAAGAGTATGTTTTATGATATACTTTCCCGACTACACCTTTGGTAACACTGCGTTATATCCTTAACCAAACTTCTGCTGAAG
>JAGDQP010005495.1:47986-60690 GCA_022664845.1 Lepisma saccharinum | reverse complement strand
ACCTTTGGTAACACTGCGTTATGTCCTTGACAAAACTTCTGCTGCAGCGCGTAAACAACACTAGCGACCATCACCCTCGCCTCGCGCCTATTCCTACTCTGGTCGGCTTATACAAACCATGGAAGTTAGAAAAGTGCGCTTCACCTAGCCTGTATTTAAAGCTAGAAGATTCTAGTATCCAATGACTTCGTTTTTAGAAAGAAAATTGATATTTTAACAATAATCAATTGAAAAAAAACAGTTTCAACGTTTCAGATAATAAAGTTAGCAAATACATGGAGGTTACGAAGTCAAAGAGTACGCACCTATTTTTCGAAGCTTGTGAAGACTATTCAAGAACAGGTAACTGTGCACACACTTATCAACATATCACTCACAAAATGGTTGCTCTGAGCTTCACTTTCAGATCTAGAGACTGGACATACAAAAAAATTTTGGTATGTTTTGGTAATATTTAAAGTACTGCATGGAGGTTACCACCCTACCCGAGGACATCATTTTCTCTTTAAGTAAACCATTAAAATGATCTTAACATTTTATTTCTTGCTAACTAGTTTCATTAATTGTGTTTTACATTAGTAAATGATTTTGATTTATTATTTTTTTTTAATTATTTTTTTTACAAATTTCCTATTAAAAATGTGTATTTTTCTTCTGTTTATGTTGAAAAATGATGGTGGGGACATTCCACAGAGGTTACATTTCAAATATATTTGCTTTTTTTAAAAAAGCAGAAAGATGAAGCAAATGCTAAAAGAAAGACTGGAAACACAAAATAAGGATTATTCTTCGCTTAATAATAATTTAGTTACTTTAGTATTGTATATCTGGAGGCTGAAAAATCAAAGGGACTTAAAATTCCCCTTAATTTTAGAATCACCCAAATGTTGAAAATGCAAAAGGGAGCAATTATACATAAGTAGAAAGAAAAAGTGGTGTAACTTTTGTTGTTAAAAGAAAGAGAAAAAGCTTGGCTCTTTGCCTGGAATAGAACGCCGACCAGAGCGGTCCGACTCTACTCACTAGTACAGTCTCAGATTTGTCGTGTAATGCTTTTGAAAGCCTATTTATCATTCGTCGCAACAAAGGGATCTAAATACGGGAGATGGATCTACTCCTAGCGACCCGAAATTGAAGCCAGCACAAACCATGAGTACATGGTAGGTGTATTGATAAAAATAACAACTGAACATCTCGTTCCGTACAATACCATATTAAAAATCTTCCTCCTCTCTTCCTTAGCTAGATCTTCCTCCATTCTTTGCATCCATACACTCAGGCATAGGCCAACCAATATGACGTATCCCAATTCACCAGGTAATATTAATCGAAAACCGGCGTAAAGTGGACCCAGCTTAATTGTATTGGGCCAGACTACCATATTTACATCCATGGTCGCAATAGACCACAAAAGTCTTCTGTCAGATCCGGTTGGTTGTCATGGTAACCCGCCATGTTCAAGTCTAAACAACAGTGGTTGGTTTATGTAGTTTCTTCGATAATAATAATTCATCATGGGTACGTGCTTCGTACCAGATTGCAAACGTTACAATGAGAGAGAGACATGTCGCTTTAAAAGGATGAAAACCAGAAAAAGAAAAAAATCAACCATTACTTCCACAAGTTACTGTCTACGTTCCTACCATCTAACTTACTTGACTGTTCACTGTTGTTTAGACTTGATCCCCGCCGCTGCTATGGCAACCAACCGGATATGGCGCCAAGCCTTTAGTCCTCCATTGACATAGTAGCCCAGTGATAGTGGCGACACACAAAAGAATCACGGATGTCCTTCGCCGTCGTAAAGGATCATGTAAGTACGTACTCTCATCTGTTGCCCACGTGCGTACCTACTTACTCAAATACAGTACTCCAATCGACTCCAATGATCATGAGCATAAAGAACTTTACCAAACAGTTGTATTGCAGCTCACGGCTTGGTATACTCAGTAGAGTGTCAGATCGATGGCCGGAAGACTGGGTGTACTTTACAGTTTCATTTGCATTTATTAATAAAGGGTACTTTGCAATTTAAACATTTTATACAATTAACGGAATTAGTGGTCATGAACATATGACACTAGGCTGCTGTAACTTAGGGCTGATTTTCATGAAAGCTTGCATTGCATTCTTTGTTTGCGATTTGGGTGAGTAGTCAATTGAAACACGAGTTTTATTGTAAGGTAACACGTGTTTTAATTGGCTATTCACACAAATCGCATGCAAAGCAAGCAACGCATGTTTTAATGTAAGTCAGCCTTTAGTTGCTTCGCTTTACATTCGGGACGTTCTAGGATCCCTGGAGTCGACCATTCTGACAAAGGTTTTTCCTGTATTTTTCCTCAGTCATACCAGGGAAATGAGGGATGGCGCATACAACTTAGGCCCTGGAAGACTTTTTCCCGCATTCTTTCCCTTATCCTATCCCAGTCTGAGCCATCCCGATGTCTAAAGTCTTTAAATAAATTGAAAATTCAAAGAAATGCATAACAATTTCAGCTTGCCACTATTCTAACAGTTTCGATCACTTCTTTTCGAAGGTAAATTTGAAAGATTACCAATGGCAATTGAAACCCAGTTGACTGACATGTTGAATTTTTTTTTCATAAAGTTATTAGATGATTCCTACCTTATTCAACTAGAAAAGAAAATGGTACCGTCAAACGGGTGACTTGAGACAGATTTTGAATGTTTGTTCAGGTTTAGACATTTTATATTTCGTTTTCGAAGGGTATTTGATATAGATTTGTGCAAATACTCATTTATGAGTTGATATATGGTATTAACAATATTTTTTTTTTGGTCGGAAACACCTTGGTTATAAATTGGAACGCATTTTCTCATGTCACCCCGTTAGCTGGGGTGACTTGAAACATAAACGTAATTCGTTGGTTAGTCTTAAACAATGTGGTTATTGGGATTAGTTGATACAGAAATTGGGCTTTCAGATATTTTTCTAACTTTACAAATATTGTTTGAAAGTACAAAACTTCAATAATGTAAACATATAGTATGGCATTTGGTACCGTAAATTAAAGTTATTGAACTTACACACTAGAAAAATAGTTTTAAGTAAACGTGAACAAATCAAACAAAGTGGCACGCCTTAAAACTATAGATGGCTTTAACGTGCTGTAACTGACTAGTTGCTGTTAAATTTTAATTTATTTTCTCCCCCTTTTATTTTCTTAGTCTACGTTTTGTTTCCTTTCTGTGTGTTCTCCTTAGCTCATTCTCTTTGGTTGGTTTTAGACTCTTTGAACGTGTTTCGTTTTATTTTTTTGCTTTATATTTTAACCGTTCTCCAGCCAGGTTTTCGTTAGTCACGTAGCAATGACTTTGATCTAGTGCTTGTTTTTGATTGGACCCTAGTTAATGCTTCGTGACTTGGTTTTTGCTGATTGGTGTGAATCAGCCTTCTCCATTTGCTGGGAGAACTGCTTTCCCACGTCATGTTAGTTCAGTTACAATTTTAAATACTAGAAAAATGGACGTATGGGCTTTCCGTCATCTGTACTTCCTAAGCTCTATGTACGAGTGGTAAATATAAACGCCAAATTTTGTAAATATTCCGAGTATATTTCGACTGATTTCGTCCATACCGGAAAAATACGTATATTAAATCATAGTAAGAAGAATAAAAACCGATACAAGTGATACCGAGACTTTTCAGCATCATTATTTCGAAATTTTCACCACATTAAAATTATTTTGGTTTTGAGATTATTTGTCAAAATGTACAATATGTTCTAAAGTTCAGTATGGGGTAGCTATTAACAGAATTCTTACATTTCAAGTATCGGATCGTTAGATTTCAATAATCATATGCCAAATTTTTAGTCTCCAGTTTCAATATTCGAAATTCCCGGTTAGCAATGTTGACAGCTACCGCATATTTCCTTTACTTATGGTAAGTCTACATTAGGTCTTGTTGATCAACATGTTTGTGTGCGCGAGGATTATCTAAAGACCGTGACAATCTTCAATTTTCACTCCACTTATACCGGGTACGTTTATAAATTGTCACGGTCTTTAGATAATCCTCGCGCGCACAAACATGTTGATCAACAAGGCCTAATGTAGACTTACCATTAGTCACGTAGCAACATGTCTGTTCGACAATCTTTGCGCACCTTTTTTGATGCCAACAGTAAATTTAATATTATTCGACATGGTTAAATAAACTTGGTTTCAACTCCAGCCACTATTCTCCGATAAAAAGTCACATTTTATAACCGTATTTTGCAATTTCAATATTTATTCAAAACGTCATTTGTATAATGTAGTAATCATCTGTAATGACGTCACGCAGTTAATAACGCAAACTTGATTCTTTCTATACGATGTATTTTGGACAAAAACTTCTTTCGTGTAAGTAATACTGTGATAAAACTTTTCTAAATTAAATAACAATGTTTTCGGAATAATTTGTGAAAATATCAGCAAGAATTATTAATTATTATAGAAATTATGGACATTTATATTCGACAACACAACTTTCAGTAGTAGAGTCAAGGCCAAGGGAGCTGATCCCGGGAGGGAGATCTATTGTAGACGAAAGCCTTTGGATGATTATGAGTTCATTTTGTGTATCAAAGAACTTTCCATACCTTGACAGATTCAGTGATATCATTGTACGATCTACTGAGACTGGTTTAGTGATGAAGTGGTATGTGGAGGGACTGAAGATTTTGGCAACCGCTTATGGCTATAATGATATCTGTCCGCCGAAACGGAATATTGTTTTAAGTTTACATCATATGCACGGATGCTTCAGTGTTCTTGTGATTGGTTTAGTTGTTGCTGTTTTAGTGTTCTCTATTGAAATGTGTTATAAAGGGAGAGATTCATGAAAGGGATTTGAATTGTAAATTCATACCATTACTGTTTTCTGTAAACTAAAATCTAATATTGGAACTTGTATTTTTCTACATAGTTTTCTGTGGCAATAGGTTCTTTTTCATATTATGAGGAGTGGTTCCTTCCTAAGAATATCTACAGAACAATTTTGCACTGTCCATTGAACTTATAATTTATTACAACACTTATATAAGTCCTTGTTGTGGTCTTTTAAAGAGCGAGAATTGCTCTTATTCTTTGTAATAGTGAAACAACAAATCAGTAATAGGTTTTTTACGGTTATTATATCAGGTAGATATGATATTTTGTAACTCAGGACTATTGACTGTTATAGGAGATAACAGTCGAACAACCCGTTCCCATTCATCTCATAGGATCTCAATTGGGTTGAGATGTGCGGTATGAGGTTATCACTGAACGAATGTGAACTAGTGTAATGATTCTGGAACTGTTACGTGTTAAAAAGCTCTGTGGCATGGTGCATTATCTAATTGGAAATAACGACACCACTCTGGAAATGTTAGTTTCTTGCAGGCATCAGCCAGATTTAAACATCTTTCTGCATCCACCTGTCCGCTAGGTAGATATATAGCGGATACGAATCATAACACTTCCACTATCTATCCTCAAATGGGTTTCACAATTGTAATACGTTGTTATTTGCTCACATAATTCTTTTGTTTGTTCATCTTCTTGTTATTACCCATCATTTTGTGATCTGAAATTATTTAGTATATTAGTGTAGATTAATGATCAAGGCAAATAAATAAAACTACAAACAACTAAACCAAAGATAGTTTCTTCTTCTTCTTACATATTGTCACACAACGTAGTTTTTTTAACAACGAAGTAGTTGCAATATAAATAGTAACTTGATGAAACTTCAAAGGAAGCTCCGATTAAAGTATTGATGTATATAAGGAATATTTTGAAGGATGTTCTCGGGGAACTATTATTGCTTACCTTTCAGCGTTTACTGCAATCCCGTCTATTATTGCTACGAGTTCCAAAGCGCTGAGAATTCGGTGGCCGGTTGGTCTAGTGAATAACGTGTCGGATTGCTACCCAATTGGCTCGGGTTTGCGTATTTTTTAGTTTTTTTTTAAACAAAATTTTCTCTTTCTTTCCACTTTTCAATAACTGATACCCTTTGCTTCCATTTGCATTTTCAACATTTCATACAATTTACGGACCAAGATTAGAAAATTAGATCTTTTTTCCCTTATACTCATTTTCAACAGGTTACAAACTTCACGGACATAGGTAAACTCAGGTTAGATTCTTTCATTATAAGCTATTAACACAAGAAACAGTACCACAATCACATTTTCTGCACTAGTCATGACGTTCGGAATGTTTCTTTCTCGAGAACGTAGTCATGTTCAGTCAACGTTTATGGACCTAACTATAAGTTGGCAGACGTGACGTCATTGACTAAAGCAAGGATATTAGAATTACATGATAGACCAAAATTGAAAACCCGATCTGAGTGTGCATCTTGGTGTGCACAAAAAGAATTTAAAGATCGTGAAATACTTAAAATATAATTGAACAGATTGTAAAACCGAGGGAAGGATTCACGAAAGATGTCGTAAGTGAAAGTCTTAAGAAATTCTACGACTCTCCTAAATTTGTGATGAATATTCGAATTTACAAAGCTCAGATAAATCAAACTTACGGTAATCTTAAGGGAAACAATCTTAAGTTAGACTTACGCCAAAAATTTGGGGTAAATTTCCAGTGAGACATTGCAACAGTGATTTTAAGTATTGTCAAGTTAATTTTCAGCCAATCAAAGATTGAGAAAATACCTCAGATTACAGAAATAATTTATTCCTATAATCTAAAGAAAATAGTATATGTTTGATGCATACTTTTCGTGTTCATCTTACTTGTAGACTCAACCTTCCATCTTATCAATGTTCTTAAAATGAACTAAATAAAGAAACACGTATCAGAAGTAAACTAAAACCATTAAAATAAACTATTGAACCTATTACTTTGAAACCTTACTACTGCGTTTCGTGAATAAAAGAAAACGACTTTCCAGTTGTGAGATTGGTGCCCTCGCCGGCAAATTTATAAAAGTGTGTTAGTAGCGTACCTTAACCAACTACGCCACCATTCCAATAAGGTAAAGCACCCAAACAAACACTGATATTGTACCTAGGTACATTGAGATAGTGCACGTTACTCATTTCAGTCCTTTCTGTGTAAAACATGTTTTCATGTTTAAACTTAGTGAAGTGTGAACTCACAACCAGAATTTATGAGTGATAAAGACTTAATGTGATCAGCTTGTGAAAATGATGTTCTCTATCTTGTGTTATTTAATAATAGTATGCTGAAGAAGACTCGCAACGTCTCGCGCGAGCACCGTCTTAAATACTTATATTTGTTCCGAGCTCTTTGTTAAATTATTTGAAGGAAATCCCTGGATTGGTTGTTTTCGTCTTCCTTAGAACAACATTCTCGAATCTCGATTGATCTCTGAACTCAGTTGACTAATATATGGGAATGTTGAAGTGGTAGGATCAACGCCCTTGCCGAGCTGGTATACCGGTTCCCGTAAGATCACCGAAGTCAAGTAGTTCTGGGTCTGGTCAGTCCTTGGACGTGTGACCGTTGCAGTACTCCAGATGGTGTTGCCTGTGCGGCGTCCACCCAACTAGGGATGTCAACGACTCGAATGATAAAAGAGATCCTTGATGTAGACAAGATATAATGAGAGAAAATCATACCCATAAACTAAAGAAATACCTATGTGGAACACCTTCAGGTTGTCGTACAGATCTTTGAAGAAGCATAGAAACCATTTTGAATAAAGTTTCTAGTTTTTCTGAAGTTACAGTTAATGTAATTGAATATGATATGTACTATATACATCACCATAAAGACAGAAATCATCATCGTCCACGATTCCAGAAGAAATAGCAGGTAGAAGGCCATCAACTTTGGCAAAGTTTTGGACTTGTGAACTATTATAACGTAAGACGTTACGTGAAGAGGAAATGAAAGTTTAAATGCTTGGGATCTTTCCGTTTCAAGAAGAACCAAGTCTATCATTGTATCAACAAGATCACCTAAATGATTGGTCCAAGATCCATTTAGAAGTTTCGAACCAGCATTATAATTCGTTCTAATTCTTGAATAGGCAGGCGTAAAGTTCAGAAATCGCACCAAAGTTTCAAATATTTCCCCACACAATCCACTATATTTAAATTGTGCTTCTTCAAAGGGGAATAGCCTTGAAGCAATGAACTAGTTCCCTTACAAGAGATATTCTAAGAGGGTTTCCATTCGTTGTTGCTAGACTCAATTGCCGTAGGTGGATTAACCTTAAGCAAAGTTTCATACATTTTATGGAAAGATTATTCATATTCGTATTTGTGCTACACTGTTTACTCGAATCTGCCGTGTGCCACAAAGTCATATCTTGATTTGGAGTTATTTCTTGATAATGTTTATTACATTTTTCTTCAAATATAACACTAATATCGATCACATTCGTTGATAAAAAGAAAACACACAATTGTTCACACATGTCAATATTCGTAAGGCGTGAGGTAAATAACACGATATTTTTTTCTTTGATGCCCAGTAAAAAGTACTTTGCCACTTCTCTATAATCTTTTGTAACGAATAGATATTTGTTACAAAAAGAACTGGCACATGATTCACACTCGAAGCTGATAAAACTTGAAATTCTCTTTCCATAACGGTCAATTTTCCGTCTTTTAATCTGATGATAGTTATTTGAACGTAGCTATGCATCTCTTTGACAATTTCTAAATCTAATGTTGAGGTTTCATCAACAAAAATTAATACGTTCCTTGCAGTTATTTGATAGCGATAAAATAATAATATGCAATCTGAGAATAAGGAGTTATTTATCATCAATTTCGGAATAATATTCTTATAACCTTTCCCCAGTACTTCCTTTGAGATAGCGACGATACAGAAAATGGCTACAAGCTTTGACCCATATTTCATTTCGCATGGGGATTCTTGTACTTCCTGTAAAAACAAGTAAATACAGTTATACAGCGAAGAAATAAATTGTGCAAAGTTGACATACTTTTGCAAACTGTCTTACTGTAAAAGATTTGATATTATGTACTTTCGACTAGTATATATTGTTATTATGTTTTTAATGAACCCGAAAAGCATTTTTGAAACTTTGGTATTATTTTTACAAAGTGAAGATTTTAAGGTGTGTTATTAGTTGCTCCAACATCTTTCCATATTCCTTTAAAGTATGATCGTTTCCTTAATTGTATAGCACAAAACTATTTCCTGAACCTTTGCCTCAGCTTCCAAACTGTACCAATGTACCCCCGAGAGAGGCTGATTGGTACGGGTTTGGGGCAGATTAGTATAGGTTATTTTAAATCTCTCCATCTTAATTAAAGTGTAGATATTATTCATTCTCAAGTGTATTTAAGTGAAAACATTTTTCAACATCCTTTCCTGAACGGTTTCTAAAGATTTTAAAAATATTTTATTTAATAAGATGAACACATTGCCAATAATAGGCAACTCTACTACTTCAACGTCAGTTTATTGTATAGACTACCACTTTTATTATTTATGGGCTACCTACAAACAAATTAAGTTTGTTTCAACAGTTGGAAGTTGTGTTTTATTGGTAATAAAAAAATTAAAAATGAATAAAATAATTATACTTCATATTTTATCATACGTTTAATGCTATTTTTAAATTCTGCTGTCAAAATTGGTACTTTCCATATCCGTAGACGATCTGAAGCATGTTAAAGGTAGAAACCAAATGTTCTAAATACCATTATGCTTTTGGGTTTGCTTAACTCAGGTGGTCTTCAGCTGTTGGTTAACCTGTAAATTGAAATTAAAATTAATTTTATTTTTTATGAAGAAATTAATTACCGTTGTATTCTTAAATTTAATTTTTTTAAATTAATTAATAATACACAAGAAAGGAAAGAATCGTATTGAGCAGGGTCAGACTCAAACAACGACTAAACTGGTAAATTCGTACGTGCCAATGTGCCCCAAGTGGCAATTTTAAGAAAGAAAGGAAATTCCTGATGAAAGAGTTAACAAGTAACACTATTTCAAGTGGAGATTCAAATCAACAATATATAATATTAATAATTTTCCCCCCAACTTCGATTTTTGGTTTCCTTTTTCAAGGATGGGGTCAGTTTTATATTTTGGTAACTTAGAATCTCTCTTCTTCTTCTTAAAATGACACGCGTTACGCAATTTGAAACAGGATTCTAAAATTAATCCACGATATAAAATGTATAAATCTGTCATTGTTTTCTTCTTGCATTGTTCATCCATTACAATTAGATAAAGTTCATAACATGCATTATTTAGGATTAAATTAAACTTAAAGGTTCCACTTTACACCAATATTATGGTAACTAGAAATTTGACGCATTTTAGATCACAAAATCATATCAACTTGACTGAAAATGCTAATAGTTTATAACATATTTTGGTGTTGTTTTATTATTTTTGTAATAACAAATTATCAATTAGCTTACTTTGAGAGTGTGATGTTTACTTAATATAATATCCTGGTTTCATATCTGTGGCGTTGGTAAAACTTACTATAGAAGAGAAAACTAATCTCTGAACGAAAGTGAGTAGTCCGGGATAGCTGCGACAGGATAAGGTATAGCATTGACAAGAGAGCAATCTAAAGTTGCAGCAATAGTGTCTATATGCACATTTTATCTGTTATAGGTTTCAAAATTTGATGAAAGAACTATATATTCACACTATAGTAATAAAGGAAACTTACGCTACAATTCGATGAAGAGTCTGAAGAAATACACAACCCAACCCTAATAGCATTCAATATCATATGGATATCCAGGGGATGTCCCGCCGGGATATTTGCGACATCCCAGGATATCAACAGGACATCATATACGTGTTGATCAGATAGCCGAATGTCCGCTTCATGGATATCCCATGGGACGTCCCGCGAGACCTCCATGGAATGTCAGTGAAACGTCATGTGGCCATCGTGATGGGACGTCCGGTTGATATTATGAGCTGTCGCATGGATATCACAAATCGCCCAGCTGGACATCCCCAGGGGTAAGCCTTTGTCCTTCCCTTTATTACTTAACGAAGATGTAAATGTTCTTTATGGTGCTGGGATGTCCTGGATCCAAGTGACGAGCTTTCACTGTCTCCGCATTAGTCATTTTCAGGAGTCATAGGTGGATGTTGTTGAATTGCACAGCATCCAACTATAACACCTGAAATGACTAACACAGAGAAGGTGAAACCCCGTCACTCAAACCCAGGGCATCCCAGCACCATAAAGGACTTTTCCATCTTCGTTAAGTAGTGAGAAAGGACAAAGACTGCGCAAAACTCATCTCAGTCTCGTCTACAATAACATCATCCTCTATCTATCCACAAGAAGGCATCATTAATTGCAGAAAATAATCCTGCAATCAGTTTCGACGTAGCATTTTATTGACCGTCTTCAGAACACAGAAGAGACATTTGTAGGAAAACTGATCTCAGCGTATCATCTTCGTGGACATTTCATCCGTGGTGTGGTATACTGGCAACACTTTACTCATAAAAAAGGCAGCACTTGATATCAATAAAAAAATTGCGTAATACACCAAAAGGTTCAGACAGTAAGCTACTGCGGAACAATGCAGAAACTAGTTGCGGGTTCAAAATTCGTCATGACTGATAACCCACGGAATGCAGTGATAACTCACGGAACTGTAAAATATAAAAAATAACGCTATACACAGCACTTCGCTACTCTCAGTCCAGCATATTGGGTGACGCCCAGCATTGCGTCACCATATGCGAGCGGACCGGGAGTATAGTGAGGTGCTGTCTAGAGCGGTTTTTATATTTTCTTAGTTTTAAGTGTCGACATGATTTTCGCTTGCGGTATGGTAAACTCCTCGATGTGAACCTGCACATTGATTCTTGGTGAATCCCCTTGCAGTCAGTGTTCTTGTTGTTTGGTTCTGGGAAATCCTCACACCCCGCCAGCCGCACAGCCAGTTTACTAATTAAAAGCACAGCAAGTTCGGCAGTATGAGAAGCCCCACAACAATTCCAGCTCCACGGAGCTCTCGAAAAGCGATTGCGGATTGTACAAAATTCAAATAACAGTTTTTGATTGTCGTTTTAATTTTTAATTTATTAATTCTAGAACAAAATTGACACAAATCAATCACGTATTTCACGCCATTGAAGAAAATGACTCAAAAGCTAATAAAGTCTCAGTGATGAAACTTTTACCACTTGTTACTACACAACTATCGCCTTTTTTGTGCAAATTTGGAATTGGTGAAGTGTGTCCCTTTTGAGATATTTGATGTTGAAAATACCCGACTTTAGAAAAATCCCAATGTTAAAATAACGAAAAATAATAAAGGATATGGTTGTCAGATCTGAAACTATTTTGGGAAGTTGAATACCATATAGCCTGTATCCAGACAAAAAATTGAAGATGGTAACCCAATAACCACAATTTCACTAGTAATTTTACACAAGAAGTTAGAAATTAGCATGACATAATTTAACCCATCTTAACAAGAGACAAAAATCTAACCGGACTTTTCTAAGTCATACTCTAGCCTTATCGGCTGTAATGGGTGCATAAATAGCCGACCGGTCTGCGGCGGTATTCCATCGGCTCGAGGGTCCCGGATTCGAGTCCCGACAGGGGCATGGGTATGGATTTTAACAGCTAAAGGCGAATCGTGACGGGCCGAAGTCCAAAGTTAGTAGACTGACACACACACATTGAGTGTTATATATATATAATAAATCACAGCCATATTCAATCCACTAGTGGATGAGGCCTC
>JAGDQP010005495.1:36968-47886 GCA_022664845.1 Lepisma saccharinum | reverse complement strand
TATATATATATATATATATATATATATATATATATATAAAACACTCCATGTCGCGCATTACGGTATATATCGTTATACCAATAGCCATCCAGATGGCGACACCGTTACATGATTAGAATTGACTAACGTTAGATCAAGACTTCGTAAACCGCAGTGCAAGAAACTTTGTCAAACAGCCAATTTTCAAAACTCCTGTATTTATTCGACGTAAAGGTACGTATTGCTTGGACTAATTATTACAGTAATGCAATTGAAACGAAGTAGTAACTCTATAATTTAACCAGGAACTTTTGTGCCCACCTATGATATACCGTTGTTTTCACCATAAAGACAGGTTGTAGCCTCTATTAGCATATTCTTAATGGTACGGAAAATGAAATGAAATAAAACACTAACATTTAATTGTGATATGTAAAATTTCGCAACGGAAAGTGATTTCAAGATAGAGTTCAGTTACTACAATTCTTTTAGGCTATGATAACTCTAAAGTTGGCAGATCCTATTCATTCCGTTAGTCTTTTGTTTTAAGATCTCACGTTAGCCTCGTCCAAACAAAATAGAAAGAAGCTGATTTCAGATTTTGGGTACAGTATCCTTGAATTATCCAGCTATTAATAATTTGATGACTTTTAAAGTCATAGATTTTTCTCATTTGGTTGATACAGGTTTCAATACGTATTTCTGTATATTCTATGGTTCGTTGTTTTAGATTGTAGCTTCTGCAATAGGTTGAAAATGTATTCTATGGAATCTTGATTCGACACTTCATTATAGAAATAAACGTGTAAAGTAAATAAGCATACTTAATGAAGTGATATGATTTATTATGGTTCAGCAAACAGCTAAGTACCTATTAGTTTGCTATAGAGTTTTTTGATGAAACAGATGTCAATAATAACGAAATGGTCCAGAAGTTGAACTAATAAGTTATATATTTGTATTTATTTCATATATACCAATTGGGAGTTGCTTTAGTATCTCACTCGACTAGTCAGTATACAAAGGAATAATATTTAGCGATCGAGGATAAATCTATTAAAACTTATGATCTAGAAATCGCATAATCTAGTGTTTTATTTCCTACATTTGATCCACGAAATGATAAAGTTAAAGTAAATTTAGAAAGATTCTGTTTCCATTGTAAAATTTTAGAACTGGAACCTTCAAAGTCATAGAAACTTTTATCATTTTTGCATGGGGAAACTTTGGAAAAGCTGATCATGTATGTGAAACCTAATAATCTGGCAGATTTAACATTTTAGCAAATAGAGAATATTTGATTCAGTTATTAGATACTCCATCTGGTTTTATATCATGTGGACAACAGGTGTGCACAAAACAAATAGTGGGTAGTGACATCTTCCATTCAAAGTGAATTTGACCACGAAGATAACATCTATAGCAACTAAGTGCAAGAGTTTTATGGTTAAACAGAACTGGTGTGGTAAAAAATAAAAATTGATTAGAGTTACTGACTAGTGAGTTCAGTGACAAGGTGACAACGATTCAAAGTAACGATTTTGCAGTAATCTCAAATCAAGGTTATCATAATCAAAGTAAAGCATTTGTGGATTCTGCTCCATGTATACAAATCATAAAGATAAATCAAATCGCTATACCAGCAGAAATTGATTGTGGAGCTTGTGCCAATGTAATGTTACTCTTCACTTTCGCAACCGTACATAGGGATGAAACTGTACTGCAGTGTGGGTATGAATTATTTACAGAAAATGGCTAACAATTAAACATGATTAGTACTATACCATTTCTGTGTGATATTATTAAAGTAGAAAAGCTTTGACAATTTTTCTTGTTAAAGAAACAAAAAAAAACTATTCTCGGTAGAACAGGCATGAATCATTTATGGCCCAGATGGAGCAATACATTTTGGACATAAATTAGTCAAGTAATAACAAAGAACTCAGAGTTAGCAGTTATGACGGAGTTACAGTTAAAGCAACGCATCGTACAAGAATATGCTGACGTATTCAATAATGATATTTTTAATCCAATTGTGAATTATAAAGTTCAGATTAGGTTAGATCAGTCATCTACACTAATATTTAGAAAAGCATACAAAATACCATTTAATTTAGAAATCAAAGTCAATGAAGCAATAAATAAATTACAATTACAGGGAATTCTGTTGCCAGTTACTTATTCGGAGTGGGCTACTCCTATTGTGGTAGTTCCGAAAAAGCAAGGAGCTGAGGTAAGAATTTGTGCAGATTATAAAGTAACAGTAAATAAATGTCTTAAAACAATATATGATCCTTTGCCTTTAATGGAAAATATTTTTGCTAAAATTCAAGGAGTCGATATATTTGTTGTTCTTGATTTGAATCAAGCATAACAACAGCTTCAACCAGATAAAGAGGCCAAGAAAATATTAGTAATCAATACTCCTTGGGGGCTTTTCCAAAATAGGTGACTTCCTTTTGGGTTATCCTGTTCCCCTTTCATATATCAGAAATATACGGATACGAAATTAGCACAATTTAATTTTGCTCGATCATTTCTGGATGACGTTATAATAAGTGGAAATGGAGTTCAGGAATGCTTTGCAAATACATGTAAGATTCTGCAGAAATTTAGTCAATTAAACACGAAGGTAAAACTTGCAAAATGTCATTTTTGTTTAAAAGAAATAGAATATTTGGGTCATAGAATCTCGGCGAAGGGACATTCCATTACGTAAACGCCAAGATGGAGTTTAGAATTGTAAAGTTTCAAATGTATCTTTATGGCTAAAATCATTTTTAGGAATGGCAAATTATTTTCACAAGCATATACCTCGCCTTACTATGCATATGCGTCTCTTCCATGAGTTGTTAAGAAAAGAACTCGAAATTGGATTGGATCGGAATTGGATCAAGAACAGTTTGATAAAGTAAAAGATCTGATTGTACATTGCAATAAGACATATTTTTAACCCAGCAGAACAGGTGGTTTCAATTACAGATGCAAGTCCATATGGTGTGGGGGTGCAATTGTGCATTAAAGGAGCTAATGATAAATTGGTGACAGTAACATGTGCTTCGACATTCTTTTCTTCTAGTGAATTGTATTATTCACATTTTGAGAAAGAAGCTTTTGCTCTGATATTCGGAGTTCGAAAGTTTCAAATGTATCTTTATGGCAGACGTTTTACCATTTTTAACTGATTCTTTACCAGCACGTTTGATATTTAGTGAAGATAAGTCCATTCCGTCGTCCGTACGTCCCCGCCTTTTACGTTGGGCTTAGTTTCTATCGCGATACCAATATAAAATAATATATAATAAAAATGTTCAAGTAGCCGATTGATTATCCAGACTACCATCTACAGATAATACTAACGACCATCTTCAGACACAGGATTATATGTTAAATATAAATAGTATTTCTACTTTAGATAAGGAGATTCCGTACGAAATGCAGCAGGATGAAATTTTGAAACAGATATGGAACTGAGCAACGCAGAGTTGAGTTGGCCGAGTACATTCACTAATTAAGTATCTACAAAATGAAGTTTATAAAGCATATTTTAAAAGACGAGCAGAATTATCTATTCAAAATGATTGCCACTTTTGGGGTCCCAGGTTAATTGTCCCGCCAAATTTACGTACTTTTCAGTTAATGCATACGCAACATTTAGAAACCCAAAGAATAAAATCAACTTTAAGAGATTTATATTGGTGGCCATCAATTGATAATGAAGTAGATACATTTATTCAGGGATGTGCACAATGTTAAGAATATCAAAAAGGAAAATCTCACAAATATTTTTCTTCATGATTAAAAAGCGATGAACCTTTTGGAAGAATACATGTAGATTATTTTGATTTTGCCGCACCTAAGTTTTACTTATCGTAGATAGTTTTTCAAGATAGGTTTAAGTGATGATGGTAAACGGAACAACTGCAGTAGAGGCCATTAAAAAACTGGAAATCATATTTGATTTTGTAGGTTTCCCGGAATAATGGCCCTCCTTCTGACAGCTGGAATTTCAAACAATGGTGTGATAAGAACGCAATACAGCATGTAAACACACGTCCTTATCATCCCCAGAGTAATAAGACAGTGGAAAGAAGCGTGCAAGACATTAAGTTGTTACTAAAACGTCAACTAAAGAATACGCATGTCAATAATTGGAAGCAGGCGATTAAAGAAATACAAAGAGATGTTAGATTTGCTAAAACTCCATTACTAAATGATAGATCACCAGCAAACCTAGTATATTCATACAAACCTAGAATTCGATTTAATCAGATTGTACGTATGCTGCAACGTCTTTTAGGAGTTGTAACGTACAGTGTTTGCTGTGGAAAATAAAGAGAGACATCCTTGTAATTTACACGAACAGCGTCACATAAATTTTTACGAAAGTATAGAAATATACTATTTGGTGAAGGTATCGGAATTACCTCACAACGTAATGTTGGTATTGCCCCAAAATGTCTAATATTAGAAATATATTAATTTTTGGAGTCAGTACATTGACTACAGGAAACGAAACTACCTGTGCACACACGAGGTCTTACTCTTTCATAGTGTGCAATGACTTCAAGCTCCATGATCAACATTTCTTCACTAAAACTTAAAAACTGAATCTTGTATTTTAGAACAGGGTCATTTTAGTCACATTTTCTGGACAGCTTACCTTACAAATATGATTCTTTCACAAATACAACGCAGAAGCTCATAAATCAACGCAGAGCTTCAGTACACTATGAAGTCTCTTTCTCGACTATTGCTTATATTACGAACTGACAATTGTGCAATCTTCAGTATTGCAAGGTTAGAAGTGTCGGAATATCTCAACTGTCGGGAATCCTCTAAATGATTCTATTGCACATCTTTCAAAGCAAATGTTGTATAATACTGACAGAATGTGCCATTCTTTGTTGATAGTACCATTGTCACTCTTCACACATCATATATTTTTAGTATGTTTCTCTGTTAATAGACAATTCACCTAGTTCAGAGTACAGAAATTGTCACGTTTTTAAAGATAAAAATTGTTGAATAAGGAAAACAACTATTTTCTACTTAACTAAAGATATCTACAGAGGAAAAGTTATTCTCACACACCATGTGTAAGAATAATCTACATATGTCCCAGACAGATCCTGATTCCTTTCTGCGTCGATTCTTAACGGTAGAGGAGGTATTGGTACGTCACTATCAAATTTGAGTCCAAACATATGATATTTATAAGCACTTCCTTCCATATGAAAGCCAGGATGGTGAGGAGCATAATTTGTTTCTTGGATTACTTGGTTAGGAAATATGATTTAATAAATCTTTTGGAAAAACTCCATCACTCTAAAAGCAATATTTAATGCATATGCTTTCAATTCTAGAAATTATCTCGTATTTAGCCTTCATATCTTGTACTGTGCAGTTGCATAAAATGTAAATGTTATTGAGGAATAGGTTATAGATGTAAATAAATAACGAATATTAAAAATATTTTGAATCAAACAAAGGTTTCAATTTATTTGCAATAGCTACAACATGAGAATTTTGTCAAGGATATTAGGTAATGAAATCGGATATACATTTATAATTATGCAGGTGTTCTCAATTTTCTACCTAGCATTGCTCCTCTAACCATCTTCAAGATATCGTCAACGCTTTCGCCGATGGCACTAAAAAGAACAAAAATAGATATTATTCTATTAATTTGTAATAGAGGAAGCACCCATCAATAATTAAAATTTAAGAGAAAATATTGGAAGTAAGTAGTGACAATAAAAATATCCATGGACTAAAACTGGTGTCTTATTTCAAAATATATCAGCTTGTGTATTAGAAAGATCATAGATAAACTAGTAAAAACTCAATACAATCTATTTTTCTAGAGATGATGATAGTTTGTATTAAAGTGATTACTTTTATCATTAGATCTTTTCCTGTCAAACCTTTCTTCTTTGCGTCTATTTAGAATAGAAAAATAAGAAATCAGAAGCCTGGGTTTACCGTATGTATACAAAAACGAGATGAAATACTAAGTTTAAAAATTTCTGATATTAATTTCATCACGTTGTACGTAATTCTTTTAAATTATTATTCTATCCCTTAAAAGATAGACAATCAATAAACTAAACCACATATTATATATGTTCGTAGCTTGCATATGAATCGTTCCTGATGTGAGTTATCTTTTAACTTTGCTTAGAAAAACATTGAATTATAAAAAAGCACTGATCTAGAAAATGAACAAAACTGTAATTATTAGAATATTAATTTAAAATGGTGTTAGGAAATATTCATATCTATACTGGTACCACTAATTTATATAAATGTGAAATTAAGATGTGTATTTCTAACTACAAGGTATGAATACAAACTTGGGTAGAGAACTACAACATTTTTTTTTACCGAGCGGCAGTTGGTAGAAGCTTGGCATCGTTCGAAAGGTCCTAGGTTCGATCCCAGTGACCGGTCTCCCCGATTATTTTAGGGATCCTCCAAAGTCACACCAGACTAACGGCGGGAAGGTATTTTTTTTAAAAAAAAAGCACTGACCAATTTCCTTTCGACATTTCTCTCCTTACCATATACCGGTTTGAGCCAACGGTACCGGTATAATATGCCGATTTAAAAGTGTTGTTGTTAAAATTAGTCTTAGCTTTTGTTCGGTTTCATCACCTGACATTGAAGTTGTGCTGTAATTGTTCTTATTACATACTATTTTTCAGTGTTTTACAACTTGTAAGTATCCTTAAAAAACGACCATTCACTGTAAAATGTATCATTATAAAAGAATTTAGCATGTATATATTTTTGTAAGGTTTGACTCCGTGCAAAATCTTGCAATAAATAGTGCATTTTTATGAGAAATCTCGAATTCGCGGCCATCACATTTTCTATTTTTGGAAGATTTTACAGTGGTGCAGATGTCCTTCCTTGAAAATAAGTTTCAAGTAGCTGCATATTTAATTACGTCATATTATTAACTTACAAAATAACCATGAAAATTTTAATCTGCTCAGATTGTTAAAGAAAATGAAGTATCTCCTAGTATGCGTATACATCTAACTACCTGATAAAACTAGTCGAAATAAATTTTTGATCATATCAACGATAATAGCAAAACATGTGCTAAAAATCAGGTACAATATAATTTACAAACATTCTGGACCTCATGTTATCGTTATAATTTATGAACTATGATAGCCTTTTATATTGTAAAATTGAAGAATCCAAGTCTAAAAAACATATTCGACCATCCTGACTGAGGTTTTCCCAGTTTCTTTCCTCAGTCACACCAGGCAAATGTCTGGATGACACCTTCAACATAGGCTCTGACCGACATCTTCCCGAATTCTTTCTTGGTATGAGACTCAGGTGGTTAAAGGCCTGAATTCAATCTATAAACCATATTTTAAGATATATGCAGAAATAGTTTGTATATTATCAATGCTATTTTATGTAATCGTTCTGTACTATTAAAAAAAATGTTATGGATAGTGGGGGCTGGTGGTTGTTTCTTGTATTTGCGGTAGAATTGGCTGGCTGGTGAATGACTTCTATTATCATTCACGACGTTTTACAACCAAATAGCCGAGAAGGTAAACAAAATAATGTATTTCTAACTTCACAATCACGTGACCACTTGACCAGTTATTATTATTGTAAATGTCTCTTATGAAAACCATATTGAAGTCTTTTCGTTATTCTAATTCACAGCGCAATACACTGATTAGGTAATACTATCCAAGTCCCTAGCTTTTAAGTTTCTCTTCCTGACAAAGCTACTCGTAGTTCGTGGACTATTTATAGAATTCATAATAGAGCAAAAAGTAGGACTCTTTGTTAATAGATATTAATTCTTATAATGAAATTACAATGGATTCTATAATGTTCTACCTTGTGTTTGAGGCATGATTTTGTATTGAAGGTATGTTGGTCAAAGCTCCAAGCTTAGAACTAACTACATTTTGTGAGTGGCAATACTATGACTGTTAGGAGCCTCTTTATAGGTGGGGAAGGACCACGCGAGGCACCATGTAGTCAAATTTCTTATTTGAAGCAAAATTGCCTGGATTTTGTATAGAACATTTATCTTTGTCGTTTCCGAAAAAAACCGTCAAACAAACGAAATTATATATTTGCAGAATTACGAGTAAAAAGAATATAAATATGTATTTTGAAAAGGGCTATTTCGTCCCTCCCCAGTGTCTTGCTTATGTACTAGACTCAACTTCCAATACTACTTTCAAAAATCTGCAAGAAAAATAATGTTACCCTAAATCGCTAAATTTGCAAAACTCTTAAAACAAACTATCGTGTTTGCCGATCAGCTGTTCCTTGTGGTATCAGTGCAATGACCTTCATGTATTCAGTAACTGCGTTAATTTTAATAAATATTATGCAGAATATAAGAAAGTCACACGTCGACTCCAAAAGCCAAGGGTAGGCCCTGGCTGACACCTTCTCGAATCCTTTCCCCTCCCCTATCACTTGCCCGAGCATTAGATGCCTAAAGGCCATAAATAAAATTCAAATTCAATACTAGAAGCGAAGGTATACAACTGTCATTCGGAATAAAACTGTTCAAGGTAATCTTTTATACAGGATGGAAAGAAAAGATGGTTACAAATTTCTGGAGGTGAATACTGATATCGAAACAAGAAATCAATTTCATGCAAATATGAGTAGAATTCTGCTTCATTTTCGAGATACAGGGCTTGCACCTTGGAGCCCAAAATCAACTCCTTGCAATGATAAATAAAATGAATATTTCGCCATAAAACTTAAACGATGAACTAAGATAAAATTTAAATTTCGGAAAGTGATTTGTAACAATAACAGTAGATATTAGGAGTTAAAAAGTGATAACATCGGGTTGTCAGTGTTGCCAAGATACTACATAGTTTAATTTTTCAAATGACACTACGCCAGTTTATTGGCTATCTGGTATCCTCTAGTGATGGTAAAGAGCATATGTAAAGTACAGAACGCAGTCTTTCAAGCTGTGAATATTATATCAGGTTAAGCACGAAAAATTGCAAAGCTTCATCAAAAGAAGGGGAAAGAGCTTCTTTAAAAGAAGCTCTTTCCACGTTACAAAGATACCAATGAAAGTTGTTCAATTAACCTTCAATGACTAAGAGTAAAAATAAATTCCGATAATATATTATTCAAGATATTTTCCTTTCTTTACTTTGCAAATCATACCAAAGATTTTAAAATACTTTTAGTTCTCTAAAACTAACTTTATACTTTTTCTAGTTATTAATTCTAATTTTCCGTTAATCCGACAATTTTGTTATTGATACAAAATATCCATACAGAAAATTTAACTTCTATGTGTTTCAATGTGTTTAGTCAATATTGACACAATTTTTAAAGACGTACAGTAAAACTGTAGTAAGTGTGCTCGAGTCCCTTTCACCGAAGTATGACTTATCCTCCTATTTAAACTACCTTTAAACTTATAGCTGAAAATCATAATTAGTTTCCTTTACAACAGCGTGATTATTCTTACGTACCTTGAGTAGGATCCAAATAACTTCAGTCTTGTATACCTTGTGTGCTATTTATCACGTCATCTCTTTTACCATCTACTGTCAGTAAAGAATCCATACAGTTACTATTTGCATTTTCTACATTAACATATTGAATTCAAACTTACAAACCCAATATACGTACTGTGAGACATCGTGTCCTCTAACTCGTACGTACAAAACATCAATTATCACCTCGGAGTAGAACTTCATTCCCTTATAGTTATATTTAGTCCCCTTGCAGAGCAAACTTTGTACCTTCTGTCCAAAGTCCACAGCTAAATTATTGGTCAAAATACCATGCATTTACATTTCTCAATATCTCATTGAGATATGTACAAGCCATTTATGTTCATTAGTACGAATAACTTTGCTAGTTGTCATGTCTGAAAGTGATCTAAGAATTTCACTTTCCAGGTTTTTTTGAAACTCTTTTAAGCTGGAAAACATTTCTTGTGTTTGCCGAGTGATTGCCTTGGCACTCTTAGTTCACGGTTTCGATTGGATTCACGAAAACAGTAAAATATTCATACTCACTATGGTAAATAATCGTGGAGAAAATTGAATACTTTACAAGGAAGTGATATCACAAGGACCCACTTACCCTAACATTTTGAAAAAAGGGCCTCCTTCATGGTTATCAGGGACTGGAGCTATACAATTAGAAAATAATTAATATGAACCATATATTAGATCAAAACAAGGTACAAACTTCAGTATTTAGTAAAAAACTTTCAACATTTGGCTCAACAGACAAACAGTTTATGTACAAAAAGTCGTATTAAATTTTGGCACCAGTACAAGTCAAGGTTATAACAATATTATATTGCATACTGTAACGGTTAAAACAGAAATATCGGATTAGAACAGTGCTAACCTTTATATATTACACGTTTTGTTATTTATTATAAAGTAGCAACTGTCTGGCGTATATTATTTTCACATGCTTCTCAATAGCTCATCTTCTACATGATTAGGCACAATGTATGTTGTGATTGTTCCTCAATCAGATAGGGAAACCATTAATTTCTATGTAATGTATAAAATTTAACTAGGTGATACAAGTTTAATTATCTTGACTGAACTGTCATGGGATAGGCTATTGTACTTTTGATAAAATTTGTATGACTCTACTAATTGTATAATGGCTAATATAAATAACTTAGTGTTAGTAACGACATTGTGACGTTCATGGGTGTGAGAAGTAGTCATCCATCTCCCCGTAATGTGCCGTTGTTTCTTTCTCACTTATTCTGTTCCTTTGTGAAGTTTATACTGAATAATAGCTGTTCGTAAAACTCACAGGAGCTCCCACTTGGCAACTCTTTTTCCGTGAAAATATCACCTAGTTGAAACCAGAATTCTAATACCTTCGCTACGAAGATCACTTAGTACGAACCCACATTCCAATTAGTCAAGTT
>JAGDQP010005495.1:19655-31968 GCA_022664845.1 Lepisma saccharinum | reverse complement strand
CGGACGTCTGCATACGAATCGAAGTGCTGCTCAGCGAGGGCGTGGCCCATCGACGCAAACAGATGGTAGTCTGTAGAGGCCAGGTCTGGTGAATAAGCGGGATGGGGTAGCACCTCCCACTTAAGTGTCTCCAAGTAGTTTTGGACCACTTTTGACGTGTGCGATGGGGCGTTGTCGTGGAGGAATATCAGCTTGTCATGTCTTTGTTGATACTCCGGCCTTTTTTCACACGGTGCACGTTGATCAGTTGTTGGTGGTAGCGGTGGGCTTTGACAATTTGACCCGGTTGCAACAGCTCAAAGTAGACGATACCCTGTTGATCCCATCAAACACACCGTCCGAAGCGATTTGGTCTCGAGGAAGATGTTGATGGTTGGCCGGGATCAACCCACGATTTCTGGCGTTTCGGATTCGCGAAATATATCCACTTTACATCGCCCGTCACAATCCGATACAGGAACGACTTTCTTCTTTGTCTGGCGAGCAACATTTCGCACGTGTGTTGGCGTCTCTCCAGCTGCTGATCGGTCAATACATGCGGCACCCATTTTCCGATCTTCTGAACCTTTGGCTGCTTGAGTAACGTCCAATTGCTCGGCAAGCATTTGTTGCAATTGGGTATTGTCCTAGTCCAATAGCGAATGCAATTGATGGTCCTCAAACTTCCTGGGCCGATTTTCACGCTTCTTGTCACTCAGGTCAAAATTGCCGCCTTTGAACCGACGAAACCAATCTCGGCACGTTGTTTCCGATAATGCACTGTCACGATAGGTCTCCACAAGCAATTTCTTCAAATGGAAGCAGAAAAGCAGAGCTTCCCGCATATGCTCTTTTTCTGGCACAAAACTAGCCATGCTTCCTAACGGAACACTGTGTGTTGTTGTCTGCACTTGCTGATTATTTGTGTACACTGATTCGTGTTGCCAGAGGCCGAACTCATCCACACAATAGGTCTGACGTGCCCATGGTAGCTTCATACGCGCACGAACGCCATCTATGGGCAAACAGCGGATTTAAGCTTATACACCTGGCATCTTGGTCAACTATCCTGTTGGGCGACTATATAGGTAGTTTCTAGTAGAAGAGGATATGCAGTGGACTTTGGACTTTAAAATTTAATGCCATGTGCGCCTGTAGAATACGGAACTACTACCAGGTGATATGACAATAGCTCAGGCGATATGGATCCATAACCAACTCCTAACAAGTATGTAAAAATGTATCCGCATGTAGTCTCCATGTAGTTCCTGCTAGCCTATCTTATTTTTAACACATTACAAATGAGATTCCGTGAAAAGTAGGAATAGAATATGGCTTCAGGATATTTAGCTGAAGTAGCTCACAGCATGAGTGTTGTGCCATTCTAAATATCTAGAAGTATGGGGTTTAGGCGGTCCTAACGCGTGCTTTTGTTAGTAAAATTACGACTACTTGAGTCCAGTGTAATCTGGGGCGCGGGGCGAGTGAGTGACGACATTTCGCGAACACAATCGTGAGCGCAGACTGCTACTATTGGCCATAATATCCTACTTCCCGTTATTCAGAGTCCCTCGGAAAACTAGGAAGCTCGCGGCGGAGTCACTAGCCAAGACGGAGTACTTCCCGTTCACTCGCTATAACGTACGCATGATAACTAGGACTGGTATTGAGACGAGACGAGACTGACATCAGTCTCTTTCTCGTTTTGAATTTTTTAGAACAGTCTTGGTCTTGATCTTGGTCTCGTCTTGATCTGAAAATTCCGATTGTAAACCTCAGTCTCGTCTCAGTTTCGAGTCTCGACCCGTTAGTCTTGGTATAGTCTCTGTCTCGTCTCGAGAGTCTCGAAAGGCGATAGACTTTTTAAAGTTGGCGTCCCTTGACTTATTTGAAATGGGTACGCAGGCTTTCCGATCTCAGAACAAGAACAAGAATATTAATATGATATTCACATTGTTAATTTGGGGTTTAGATTAGAAATAATATTCTGAAATAGAGATAAAAACATTTCGATTTTAACGTAATATAAAGCTTTAGTTAGGATACATAGAATTCCAATAAGTGAGGAACAGGAAAATATTTCTATTATGAAAACGGATCCATGTTACACCACAAACTGTGAAATTGGTAAACGTAACAATTAAGTTTGGCTATTTGTAAATTATATTTAAATTTACTGAATAACTGTTACGTTAAAAATTAAAAAAAATACACTTTAGTCAAAATTTTCTACCACATAGATTTATAAAAATAAATGAACGTACACTGTTAAAGATTTTCCGAAACATTCCTAAGAAATGATGTCAACCATAGCTACCTGAGAATTTTCAGTAATTTGGCAAATAAAAGGCACCCATCACACAGTTCTCAGGAATGTCGAGAGAAAATCTTAAGGAGATTTTAGCATGGGTTATTTAGTTAATAGTCCAGCGTCGTACTGACTATCCTAAAATTCCAGTTAACATAAAACAGTATATAAAGTGTTAGAATTATGATGGCTGAATCCCGAAGATATAAACAAAGTTGATCCCAGGACTTACGCCATCATTTTTAAAATTGACAATTAGGATTCGAAATTTTCATTCACTCAAAATATTTCCCATTTCTACCAAAATAAAAACAGATAAAATGGCGGCAGAGACTCTTTATCAACATTGCATGCACAGCTACGATAAGAAACACTTTTCTCATTCTGCGTATGTACAGAACTGAAAACGAAAAATATCCAGATAATCATACGAAAGGATTTGGGAAGCGGCCAGGGCCTATATCGAAGGTGCCTTCCCGGTATTTGCCTGTGTGACAGAGGAAAAACCTCAGTCAGGATGGTCGGCCTCTAAATCGAACCCAGGACATCCCGAATGCCTACGCTCTACCACTGAGCTCCGGTGCTCGGTTTTCTTCCATTAGAGTGAAATAACTTAGAATACTAAAAATTCTGCGAAACTTCCCTGAAATTTCCTAGCAACGTTAAATATTTTTTTAATAGTGTACAGTAACGTGACAATAATTTTACGTATTGTGAACTTGTATACAAGAAAATGATCAAATAATCAAATACAAAGAAATTTACCGAACTCCACAGCCACACGAATCAGTATACAATAACGCGTTTGATTGATTAAAAGACAGCTGTATGGATTACCGCTACATGTCCATACATTAAGCAAACAGAAAAGAGTGAAGTGTGTTCCGGTAGACGCTACTTTCAAATAGCGTACGTATTGCGATTCTTATAAACTGAAATAAGCACATTGGTATTTCAAATAAGCCGTGTTTTAAGTTTAAAATGTTATTCCAACAATCCTAGCAAAGCATAACTTAATAGGTTAAAAATTAACTTTACTGTGTCTAAGGCATACTATATACAATCTTATATCCCCTCTATGTCCGTCTGTCGACAACTTTCAAATCAGGAAGTACCCGGGCTACGAAGATAGTTGAGGTGTTCCGCAACTGAGCTCCGACTTATTTGTTTCCATATAAGTATCCATATATAGAGAACATTAGATTGTATCCATCTTTTCTAAGGTACCGGTAAGTATTGCAAAAATCTTTCTATTTTTCTTAAATCTAATAAGTAAATGGTATACGAAAAGATCTGTATTACAATTTAGACAGTTTGACTTCTTGACGTATGCTTTACAGTCTGTACGGAATCAGTCTAGCAGTGGCTGACATAAGTGGGAGAGTGTCAACAGAAGTAAAAGACTATCAGTAGGGAGAAAACATGGGGATGAGAATTCCGAGAAGAAAATAAATGACTGTATTAATCCGTCCTCGAATCATCTCCAACACATTTATACAGTGGAACCTCGATAAATCGAACATTAAGGGGAACGAGAAAACTTCGAATTTTCGAGGATTTCGATATACCAAGGTTCTATTTATCAAGGTGATTTCTGACTGACTGTGATATATAGAGGTCCACAACAACAAAAACAACGGTTATTGGATGCGTTCATCATCACTAATTTGATGTAATTAAAGGTTAGATACTGTATTTTAATTTCTAAAATGTCTGTGTTTTATTGAATTAAAGACAGTTACAGTAATATAGTACTACGTGCTGTAATAGAAAAACAAACCCTACATTGATTTTAAAATTTAGGCAAATTATGCATGCGATAACAACTGTAAACAATGGTGGAGGTTACAGATTGCAACATGAACGATTGTCGTTCAAACAACGAACTGTGTTTCGTGTAAATACAATACAGTATTGTAGATTTTATCAAAACAACTTCGATATATAGAAGTTTTCCAATCAAAACTTCGATATATAGAGGTGTGGCGCCAAGCCAAGGAAGAATGAAAATTCGAAATATCGAGGTCTTCCTGACCAGTCCTTCGATATATAGAGGTAAAAATACACATGGGGGTAATAGCAGGTTCATGGGGAACGGAAGACTTCGATTTATCAAGGAATTCGATATTTCGATGTTACACTGTATTATTATTGAAAGACAGCAGAAATTAGTTTGATATTTATAATTTGACTACTTCTATAACTTATAGTAATATTTTAAACTACAAAAACATGTTAAATAAAATTTATCAGAATGAAAGGGATTGTCACAAGGCTTCTTCTAGTATGAAACAACATCAACAATATCATTAAATTAATATTGTCGACATTCATGAAAATAAAGCTTAGTCTCGAGAGGCAAGTCTCGGTCTCGTCTCGAGGGGTTAGTCTCGGTCTCGTCTCGAGGCTCGAGGGATAAGTCTAGGTGTTGGTCTTGTCTCGAGTAAGTCTCGTTGCATAATGTCTCGATCTCGTCTCGATTCCTAGACCTTAGTCTTCGTCTTGGTCTCAAATTTGAGACGAGACCAAGACCAGTCTCGGTCTCTGTACCATGCCTAATGATAATGAATATTGAGGTTGTTGAGAGTCATGCTTTTCAACCATCCGATTACAGGCAAGTGCACAAGTACGGGTCCTGAGACGACATAGTTACTGCGTCTCCGAACACCATCAAGGTGCTCTACTGATTTATCTTAACGAGTGATTTTTCACTTGTGAAGACCGGCGCACAGTGGAACGACCCATCCACCCAAAAACACACGGCGAAATTAATACCGTCTGAATACTGAGGAAATATAGGTTGGATTTTGGTCAGGGGCTATATGCTTAACATTCATGTAATTGACGGGATATAATTAGCGTGTTTCAACTTAACGAAAGTGCTAGGAACCAGGTGTTTAACTGGTTGCTTGTATCACTGGAGATTTCTTAATAAGTTCAGGTATCGTGAGGTCAATTATATGGGTTAATGAGGTCCAAGGTACAAAACAAACAGTATTTCTTCTTCGGGGGCTCGTGGGGAACACGAAAATTATAAATAATGCATATTAACTCTAATGTGCTAAAGGATATAAAACAACAATAGGCCCTAATGTTTCTTAATATGTTATATTTCCTTAGTTACCCTCAAAAGTAACATGAACAATATGTGCTATTATATACGTATTTCAGTATACGTATGAGTAATACAAGTGAAAGAAACAGTGAAAATAAATGCTGTTGATGATATCAAGACTAGCTTGCTTGCTTTTGAAGCAAATGTAATTTCTAAACATTGTATAAAAATAATTATCAACATTATTAACAAAACACAAGAAACGGACCTCAAAGCATGCCAAAACAAACGTAACAAAAAATTTGAAAGTAGTAAACTATATAGATATGTAAAAAACACAGAGATAAATAATTATCTTTCCAGGAATTCATTTCCAAATGGGTCCTTGTCTAAGCACCATAAATGTTAGGAAATTTACACAAACATTTCATATAAACTTATAATTTTTAAACGCTAGGGAAACTTTTCAGGTATCTTAAAAATAGTTTGAGAAGCTAGTAGTTTTCCTTTGACAAAATAATATTGGAAAAGATAAAATGATGTGCAACTTTTACTGTTAATTATGTTTTTGTCCTGTACTTTCTCACGAAATTCAATGAATTTGAAGACGTTTGCAATCGCGAAGCCTTACAAGTGTGTCGAAAATGATAAAACTGCTGTGTGTATATGTAATACTTAATATTCATCCAGCAGATTAACAACTATGATAAGGATTTGAATCAACGCCCAAAGATCTACCATCTATTTGTTGATACATAAACAAGGAATCGTTAAGCATATTTACAAGTTTATAATGTTCATCTTGTCCTTACAACAGGAGAATGATCCTATATATAAACCATATGTTGAGTACATCTTAATAAGCTGTTCTCGTCAGTAGATAATAAATCCGATATAAGTTACAATATATCATCTCATGCACGGAAAACTATGCGATATGCACACATTGATGAAGACGACTTGACGACCATTTGTTTAGATTGTATGCGACAAAAGATAAACACACATCTTCTACAAACAATGTACAGTATTGAAAAACCAATTACAATAATCAACGAAGATTCGAATTACGCTCCTATAGACAACAAAAGTAATGTTGCCAAAACATTACCACAAAGTTTACGAAAGTACAATGATAATGCCTTACGGCAAAAACGAACTCAACAATACCGATAATTCAATCTTAAAATATTTGCAGAAGAACCCGTTTCAAAATGGGCATTTGACTTGTAGCTGCTGTAGTAATATTTAAGATAAGCTGTGCGCTTACGTCTAGGAAAATATATCATTTATACTTTTTGGAATAATATGTTAGACACATTACGCATTTCTAAATCGTATAAATTCCTCCAATTTGTTCTCAAGAGCTCAGGTCTAATCAGGAGTGCAATCATCAATTCTAAAAGATTTATATCCCTTTTTGGAGGTAAGAACTCATGGAAGAAATGATATGATAATTTGCACCTTAGAAGTCAGAGCGTGGGTACCCTTCCACCCCATTCCTCTAATGAGTCTAATCCATCACTCTTGGACACCAGCTCAAACATCATCCCATTTTACTACATTGTCACTACTGTTAACCAGTTCTTCACTTCTCTGCTATCTTTCATTTACAAAAGGTGCGGATTCTATACGCATCATCGCCAAGTATTTACGCGCGCAAAGCGTTTTCTCACGTGGGAAGGTTGCAGCTAGTGGCAGCTAAATGTTGGATGCCCTAAAATATTTATTCTAAACATATATAACTAAAAATCAGGGATCGGCTTGCGTAGCTTTTTTTTGTGCGTCTCGATGAATTTGGGAAATTAGTTTTTCCATGTATATATGCTACAAAAATGTTAGGAAGGAGCGCACAACTACATTAAAGATTTGATTGCACTGTAGTCGAACTAGACAACCTACCATCAGTGCCTTAGTGAGGGTGAAGCACCTGCCTTGGGCGCCAAGTCGGGGGCGTCGAAAACTATATATAAAAGACAAAGGTCCAAAGGCACTAAGCGCCGAAATTAGAAATTATCAGGATGAATAAAACGTTCTTTTTTTTTCATGCAAATCGCAGGCAATTGTTGTTTTAATATTTTCTCAAAATTTATAAAAATGTGATAAGTGGCATGCCCATTATTACGTTTATTTTTTCAATTCCTATATAATATATTAAAGTAAATCAAATTCCAATAAAAAGTGGGAGGGGGCATTTTCTATATATGCCTCGTGCGCTGAAATACCCCACAACGGCTCTGCATATCATATTTACATAACAAATTATTTGCCTCAATTTTTCCATAACTGCTTTCCGAAAACGTTGGAAAAGTTGTCAAATTTGAACGGACATACACTAATGATTATGCGTTTCAGAATTTCAAACGAAGTAGTTTAGTGTTTATTGGACATTTTACTAAACCATAAGTTGGTTTTCGAGCTTACAGGGTCCATCCGGAAAACAGTCGGACTGAATTTTCCCCGCAACAATGGGGTGAAGAAGGAGGATCTTACTGCACTGGTTGGGTGGTGGTGGGGTCTTAGCTACCAGCGCACCAGTCGCCTACAAGCCTTCCCGGAGTGTAGATCGAGTTGAAGGTGAACCCCTGTCAAGGTGCCATGTCACCCTCCACAATGAATCTTTTGTTAGAGCATCGGTACGCGGTGAAGTTCTGCGTCAAACTGGGTAAAACTGCGAGTGAGACCCATGACATGATCAAGACTGCGTATGGGAGTGATGCCATGGGTCGATCAAGTGTTTTTGCGTGGTACAAATTGAAAAACGCCCGCATGAGCAAGTCGAAAATGAAATCGATGTTGATAATTTTTTTTGACTGCAAGGGAGTGGTTCCCAGAGAGTTTGTACCGCCTGGTCAGACTATGAATGCTGCGTTTTACGTGGGAGTACTTGAAAGACTCAGAAAACGAGTCGCTCGCGTCAGTCCTTCAATTGCCAGCACATGGAAGCTACCATCACAACAAAGCGCCGAGCAACACCGCCTTTGCTGTCATGGACTTCCTGACCAAACATGGCATCACACAGCTTCCCCACCCACCCTACAGCCCAGAGCTCGCTCGCTCAGACTTCTTCCTCTTCCCCCGACTGAAACGAGTCATGAAAGGAGGGCCCCACGGCTCGGTCCAGGCCATTGAAGAGGCCGTAACGATGGAGCTGAAGATCATTCCAGTTTTTACGTTCCAGGAAGCCTTCAGTGATTAGCAGTCGCTGGCAACGCTGTGTCGATGCAAAAGTGGCATATTTTGAAAACTATTAGGTCGATGTGTCAAAATTGTCAATAAGCGAGTTTACGAAACTTCAGTACGACTACTTTCCGGGCCCTGTATCTTTTAAATTTGATCTTTGGGATTTTGTGTAAGCTTTTTCGATATCGTCCCACTGTTAAGCAGCGGGGATTCCCCCGACACTTGGGGCCCAGGGCGGGGGCCACACTCGCACCCCCCCTTTGCGCCGCTACTGCTTGAGTTCTGTTGGAATTAACAGTTACGCCACAGGTAGGAAGTATTGCTTCTTGTAACGTGATGTTTATTTGTTGCATTGATATACCACAAGCCAGAAAGATTATACCATCTGGAAAGGTAGAAGTATAAATAGAAATATGTGGTGCGCCATATCAGCAACATAGAGAATATGAAGTAACTGCTATTACATTGATCCTTGTGGTACTCCAATATACATGAAAATTGGAAACAAAAGTTGACTCTTAATTGCTATATAAGCCAAACGATTGTTCACATTTGATAAATTAGTTTGATATATACTGATGGCAGCTGAAAACGTATTGATTTTTTATGTTACCATTGTGCTATATACAACCAAACACATTAAAAAAATCTAGGAGACATGGCTACTTTGTCATAGTGATTGGTATTTATCCCCAGTCGTAGTAAATCCTCTAAAAGACAGCATTGAGGATACAGTCCTCAATAATGGTATGGGAGAAATTCATGTTCTAATAGGTGGTTACGTAGTCCTTGGACTATAATACTTTCGAGTATTTCACCCAATATAAATATTTGTTGAATTGGCCTGTAGGTGTTAGCATCAGACGTATATTTGTTAGTTTCAGAAGCATGCCCACTTCAAACACTTTCTAGTTTGGAAGTTATAGATGGTGGCTGGCTAACATCTGCAATAAGGTTAGTGGATCTTTTTTATTTTGTCTATAACTAAATCTGTCAAACCAAAATTATTGTTCATGTTTGATAGCATAAGTATGATAGTTTCTGTTAATGTGTATCAGTTCTCTACTTGTGATCCATATTGACAGTAAGATTGTGAATATTTGGATTGATATATTGTTTAATACGTTGGCATAATCGTGCTTTGTCGCAATGAGACATTTCAAGTGTAAATGTGGTTTGTAATTAATCTGCAAGGATGTTTGCATTTTGTGAATCTGTTTGTGGTATGTGATCAAAATGTTACAGAACTGTTTACTTCGTTAGGCATTCCAATGAGACAAATTAATTGTTTCCAATATTTAGTAGGATGGCTATCATTCATTAGTCTGTTGTCTATATCAATCTATGAGGATTTTCTATATGCACGAATTTAAATTTTACCATGCTTAAGTACAGTCGGTGCAATCGTAGAGGTACCGAAGATAGTGTTCGCAAACATTTCCTGTAATGATTCCGAGCAAGTGCTACGAAGTTCAAATGTTAAACAGGACCATTGTGGCATTTGGAATGTTATTGCTACTGCTTTTTTGGATACATTTTCTAGGACACAAGTATTATGTTCAAAGTTCTTATATTGTATGGTTGAAGCGTTTGTTCTAAATCCTTAGTGATGTTATATCGGTAGGCTTGCCAATTAGTCTTAGCAAAGTTAAGTACAGTTAAGTTCATACATATTCTTAGTCACGAAGAAGCTGGATAACTGGAGTACGAGGTCGAGCCATTCGATATTGGCTGTTTGGAGCCTAATGCAATCCGTAAAATTTCGTTTCTTGACATCATAATGGCTGTAAAATTAATGCCTGCCGTAACAATATGTTGTCTAAAGATATGCGAGAGACAAAGATTATAATTGGAAGCTAAACTGTGATGTGTTTGAAACTATTACCTTTGTCCAGTCCCGCTTGTCAAAGTCTCATGCTCTTTATACAAGTTTTCGCCGAGTTTGGCGGTTTTAATCCGAGATTAAATGCTTATCAACTATCATTCTACCATGAATCTTGTCTTTGTGCAGAACAGTTTTTGTAGAACCAGAGTCAGCACACTAGAAATTCACTTCTACTGTTACTTTTCCGCATCGATTTGGGTCTTCTTCGACACAATCCTCTTTAGCATTCAGAAGTCCATGTCATTCACTTCGGCTTTTGCCCTATATTGTTCTTAGCCGAAGTGATCCTGACATATTTCCGACACACAATCTTGACCTCGGGGACTGTTGCTGGTGACACATTAAGTAGCTAAGCAATTTACGTTAAGAATGTCCCTGCTAACTTTGCACATACAATTTGAATTATCACAGTTCTTACATTTCACTGTCTACGTGCATCACTTGTTACTGTTAGAGCGCTTTCTCAACTGGAAAACTATCTACCGGACCTAGCAAACAAGAGGTGAAATCCGTTGAATGTTAGCGTTGCCAACCAGTGCTGAAACAGGGTCAATTTTGATGACCCAGGATGACCCGAACATAGGTGACTCGGAGATCCTGTGTCCCGGTCCGTAACTTGACCCGACTGACCCGATCTGGGAAATATAATTAACTTGGTGTTTTCAGCGTCTAATTTTCCGTGCTGAAAAGACGTGCTCTGGTGCTAACATCTCCGGGCCTGATCACTCCCGAAAGAAACACTGATCAAATGCAAGGAAATAATAAAAATCTCTGCTTTGTTCTCCGGATTACCGGGACTATATCGGGTCGCCGAGTTAAGCCGGATCGGCAGTCTATACCCGGTCCAAAACTTCACCCGAATGATCTAATTGACCCAGTGACCCGTTTCAGCTCTGTTACTAAGGTGGAAACAACTCGCGTTTCCTCCAGCTCTTCGTGTTTTCTCTGCCGAATGTTTTTATATAGCAGTCTCAATTGGTAGTGTTGGCTTAGCAACCGGAAAGTTTTGTGAACGATCCCAATGGGTCCATCCTGACTGCGTTTTTCCATGATACTCAGCAACACCAGGCAAATGCCGGGATGGAACCTAGAAACTAGGTCGAAGTCAACTATCGTTCAATATCCTTTCACTAACCTATCCTGACCTTCACCTGATATGCCCAAGGTCCACAAATGAAAAAAACAAAACAATTAATTCACTTGCATATAAAACTTTGTTCTTTTATTGCAGATACTACTACTTCTTGCTGAAAAATTTGCAAGAATATGGTTGCAAAACTAATAAGTAAAATAGGAGCTTAAAACATTGCTACGAAAATGTTCAAATCATTAAGAAATCAGAATTTCTTCCAAGAAACTAAACATAAGTGAGAGGAAGATCACTTTTAAAATGATAAAACGAAAGTATCTGATTTTATTATATTGTTGTACAGTACATTGAAATTGAAATACAACTTACATGTTTCCAAAACTTACACACAGAAAAATAAAACTGTTCGTTTGTGCTTGCGAAAAAATTATTAGAGTAGGGCCTAAACGACACTTTGTTTTCTCGCAAAGTACTGAAAAGAAATACAGCTCCGAACAGGAGTGGAACTGAGGTTCCAGTATTCTGTAGTGTGACTGGCTATCTATATCGTTACGTCGCTACAGACTTCTTCATTGACCAGTTACATTGTAATTATAGACAAGCTAAGCTTGAAACTTTGATAGTTATGTTAATATAACAAAATAGAATATTATGACTTGTCAATTACCTAATTTGAAAGTTAAAATATCATTCAACACTGCTGGAGTATCTTCTTTTGGTTAAAATCTTGCTTATTTCTGTACATTTCATGCTTGGCACAAACAAATGAGTGACATAAATAAATGAAACAAATTTGCTTCGTTTAATGGAAGA
>JAGDQP010005495.1:0-12486 GCA_022664845.1 Lepisma saccharinum | reverse complement strand
CCGAAGAGAATCTCTTGAACATCAAAATGAGCATTGAAGATGCTGTCAATTTCACATAACTAAAGGGCAATTTAATTATGAAGAGAAAATGCTCTGTCCAAGTACAGAGAATATAATTCACATACTTATTTTCCAGAAGAATAAATAAGTTACTTTACTTTTTAAAACGTAGTAGACATTCTAAACTTTAGCCCAGTTAAATCAACATTTCCACAATTACTGAAGAATTTCCACGTTTCTTTCTACGAAAAGATTTCTATTTTGCTATGTAGCTAGTGGGCAACAATTTAGTTTGATATTCCAAAACGTTGCTAAAACATTTCGTATGTAATTTCTATTTTTGAACTTCATTCAGTCTAACCTTCAATACTGATAGTACGAACATAGTCTACTAGGGTTGGTTTAGGTTGTAATTTACAATATGAGTTTCCATGAGCTGACTGACTTGCGGTTTGCGTACGTAACGAAGAAGCTTTAAAGTTTGCAAAATACCATAATAAAACGTAGTAAAAACGTTGAAACTCACGGTTAACAAAAAACGGACATGTTGTAGAGATTTCGTGCAATTTAAACATACAAGTACTGAAAGGGCAAACAAAATTGCTGAACGGAAAAATAACGTGCATATGAAAGGTCGCATCGACAGTGCAAGATAAAAATATTTCAACGTACGAACCAAAATTTACAGTGCTGAAATTTCGCTGTCAAAATGTAGGTGAAACAGACTTGGCTTTCTGGGAGAGAAAGAGGAATTTCAAGACATTAAACATACATAGCTGAATGTAGATAACTGGCCCCGGCGCCTACCAAACTAAGCAGACATCCTTACGGTGCACATCACCATACATAAAAAACACACCAATTCCATACTGAAAGAAGCACTGAATACTTGCACTCACACAGGAAAATGATATCAAGGCACACTGAAATTAATTTTTATTTATTTCAGAAAAAAAACTAGAAGAAACCACTGCACACACATTTATCACCTCACACACTGATGAATACCACTTCACACAAACAAACTGCTGTTAAGATGTTCCTTCTCGTCCACTCCCGGTTTAAACCAATATGGAAGGTGAGAGACGTCAAACTGCAGCAAGTCCATTCACAGCTTCGTTTGTTAGGAAAAGGGAAAAAGCAGCTCCCCAAAAGTTGCTTTCATGTACCAGTCGATGCTACTGCACATTTCATAATACTTTTAATATAATACATTTTATGCTACTGTACCATGCTTTTAATCGCTGGCTGCTTTATAATTTGTTTTTAAATATAATTTCCGAAGATAGCCTTTTTGTGCAGTTTTCCTTTTTAACTACTCACTGGCCTTCAGCCAATCAGAGACGAGAATCAAACTAGACAACCGAGAGAGAAAGGGTGTGTGGATTACCACTAAAATTTCAACGAAAATAAAACAACAATCAGATCTTTTTGTTTGTTTTTGAAGATTTTGAACGAAAGAAAAATTGTTGAAGAAAATAATGTAATAAAATGTGCAAAGAAATATTTAATAATAAAATGAAGAATATTCAATAATAATAGAACAACAATGACAAGGTTGTTCTGTATGGCTAATCTTTATTGTCATCTGGACAAATAAAACTCTTTGAAGAAAAGCCGAAGACGAAAAATATCGCCGATAAAGCACGAACAAAAAAGATAAAGACACACAAAAAACAAAGGGCAGAGGGTAAGACATGATGCGACCAAAGGAAAATGGGTCGCTACACTCTCAATAAGAAAAAGGTCTCAAATCGAATTACGAATATCCGTTTCGGAATCGGTATTATTTTTGTATATAGTACTGGCTCAACTGTGTCCACGAATAAATTGTATATACAGTAAGATTTCATACCATGCATTTGTGTATATGTGTTCTCTGAAATAGTTTAGTTACACCACGAGTGTAAAAATGTTGAAAAGAGCTCTGTCTTTCCAGAGAGGGATTTTGTACACTTGTGCATTTCTTCTTAACTATTAATTTTATACACTTTTCGTACAGATTTGTTGAAAACATTTCCTGATAATCTCCGTCTTACTCGCTTTTACATTAATCTTTCTTCAAGATCTATCTACAGAAATAATGGATTTTGTGTAGTTGATAGCCCAGCTAGTTATAGCCTTACGCCACCGTCAAGATGACCTATATTTCTTCTGTACTTTACGGAACTCTATCTCTAACTCTTTCCTAGACTACCAGAAACTTGTACACTCTGTTTAATCATATTCTTTTGCATACTCTAACTTGTTAAACCCTGTTAATTCACATTCTTTTATATATTGAAAATGTGCGCAATGATTAAAATTTGACTTACAAATGTGGTTAAAATTTAAGGTTCTAACACGGTGAGTTTAAATTGTTAAAGAAGTGTATTGTGTACATTACATTCTTTAAAGTGTATTGTTCATTTTAGGATTAGCTTTCATTTACAGAAAATTGACTTGAGGCTAAATTCGTTGGTAAATTAGAGGAAATGAATTTTATGTATTTTTGAAGGTTTTGGGTTGAAGGTTAAATTGTACAATTTTTAACGCATGTAAACCAGGTTTCAAGGTAATGTAAAACGTAGATATTTTAAAAATAAGTCATTATCACGACTGTTCTGTATCTTAAAAGATCATTTTCGTTCGTCATCAAACACAGTAGCAAGTGATAAAAATTTCTGTATAATATAAAAAGTAATTGGGACAAAACCTGTAGTACTTTTCCAGACTATAATTAGTTATTCCATTAAGATCAAGGGTACTTAGTACCAGGGTAAATATTTAATCTCTTTGTCTGTGCAGTAGTTAAATAAACATTAGATGTTTCGTATTGCCTTATTTCATATTTTATGTTTGAGTAGTGTCTTATCGTCCATTAAGTCAAGGTCTTAATTGGTATTATTCATGGAAACATGTTATATATGTACACTGAGAAATAAGGTTGTATTTATCATCTTGATCAATATAGTACATTTTGCAACATACAGCAAGTGCTCACGGAATATTTACCAACATCTAGCTAAGGAAGTTTATTTAATTCAGATAATTCAAAGAACTACACGACATATAAATTACTTCAAGCCTCTTTCATTCTTTTAGCCTTGTTCATTAGGCATCTCAAAATGTTGGTGAAATGCTGTTTTCTCAGAGATGTTAACTGCGCAATGAATTGAATTGGTATCGTAATTATCGAATTGATTACATTTCGAATTAATTCATTGTTAACAATTTTTATAGTCATGTTACTTTTGTTACTATGTTTAATTAATCTTCTGGTTAACAATCACATTTTCTTAAGTTAGTGAATGAATTGTTAATCAGACAAGTTTTCCTTTACTTCTTTAAGATTTTACTGCAACTTTCATGCTTAAAGAAATTGCACAAAGCATTATGTTTGATTAACACAATGGTACAAATTTCTTACCAATCACAACAGTTCACTATATTTCGTTATTGAAGAAAAAGGACAAAATACAGTCAAGTTAAATATTTACGTACAGTCAATTTACAAAATACAGTCAATTTACGTAATTTAAACAAATGTGAAGACAAATTAAATAATAGTTCCGATAGTACCAATGGAAGCTACTGAACGAAAACAAAATCTTACGGAGTAATTTAAAAGTACTTGTACGAGACTTGAACCACAGGTCCTTCAATCTGCAAGTCCAAACAATTCCGTCACTCCGCCACTATGCAACAATAACCTTGGTATTAAGGTTCCTGTTACGAATTTCGAGGCAAATTATCTTGTGCTGCATTTACTCTTATACTTCTTACATAGGCTACGCTTAATATTTTGCTTGAGTACGTCGCTACTTGTGCTCTTCTTATATATGGAAGTGGATTGTGGATTTGTTTCTCCGGTTCCTGAAAGGTTGTTTATTGGTACTAGTTTTAGAACTAAGAAATAATAAGTAAACATTTTTGAACATAACATAACTTGCAATTACATTTAAAATTATTTATGCCCTTTTGATATGTATGGCTCACGCTGGGGTAGGATAGAATCGAAGATGGAGAAGGTACCGGCCAAGTATTACTTAAGGTAGAATGCCGGGGTTCGTATGATGAAACTGAGGGAAATCATGGAAAATATCAGAGAGGATTGTCGGCCGCGGGTTCGAATTTGCGTTCTTTGTATCTACTCATATTTCGATAGTTTTGCATTTAAATATCAGGAACATTATCATGAATTGTTATGTGTCAAATTTTTGAATAGACTCTTCTAACTGGCGAAATACTACAGATTTCTCTAAATATTCAAATATTATTCGGTTACATGGTAGGTCTGCGACGGTGCACACATCTGGTGAAGAAACGCCAAAACGTTTCTTGGAATCTGATATTCGGAGCAGATGAGTATATATTAGAAAAATGACTGAATCTTGCTCAGAGTAGTATTTCTGGCTCATTAACTAATCCCGAAGTGAAAGTGTAATCTTACTCAAATGTAAATGTAATGAATCTAATTATTAACTACTAATATGAATAACTGTTTTAAATAAGAACATCAATATCATATACCTCTTATTTCTTTAAAAAATAAATATATTTCTTTTCAGGTTATCAACTGAAATACCAAAGTCATGGCAGGTTATCAATGGACACAGTATATTATCGTTGCAGGAATTATGACATTAAACAAAGCTGATATACCTACGCTACCAAATACAGAAGAAACTACATCAGAATGCTTTACCTTCATCCGCAAGATATTATCACTATACCTTAGTGATTCGCTTATTGTAACAGTCGTGACTCATGAATCAATGACGGACGATTCATTAAATAAATATATTCCAGTGATACAACTGAAAGGCGATTCTCCCGAGGTCAAGGTAATATCTCCCAATTATACTCATTTTACTAGAAACGACATAGCCTACATCTTCAGTCTTCAAGATCCTATTTTACTAAATGAAACATTGAACAAGCTTGTGACAAATTTCCTGTGGAATCCTCGAGGAAAATTTATATTTTGTTTATCTACTTCTAACACTGAAGTTTCTGGCACTTCGAATATCTTAAATACACTGTCAAAGTTAGACGTTTTAAATATAATTGTGATTGTCATAAACAGTTCTGAATCAAATAAGGGATATATGACAATTAAGGAACTTCCAGTTATAAAAAATGTTATCGCCATTCACACATATTCTCCATTCACAAAACACAAATGTGGTAATAACGAGTTGATAACTCTCGCTCAGTGGAAGGTTGGAGAATTTAAAATATACCCTCACTTATTCCCAGACAAACTACAGGACCTGAATGGATGTCCACTCAAAATAAGTGTGTTTAATCTCCCTCCAAATTGTATTTTTGTAGAAAGAAACGGAAGTCAAATTGTGGATGGTATTGGTGGTAAGACGTTACACGCACTGGCACAGAACATGAATTTTACACCTCAAGTTCAGATGGCGGAGGACAACAATTGGGGCTATCATGATGAGGAAACTGGTTCTGTTACAGGTATGTTTGGTGATGTATTCCATCGTCGAGTAGACGCAGCATTTGTACCCTTGTACATAAAAATAGATCTTCTAAAACATTACGATGCAATAGATGCTTTTAACCCATGTGAGCTAGTGTGGATTGTTCCTTCAGCTGAACCGATTCCAGTGTGGAAGAATATTTACCTCCCATTCCGTAGGGTTTTGTGGGTATACATCATATGCGCATATTTACTTTTCTCAACCGCAATAAATTTTTTAAAAAGATTTGACGTATCTACTGAATTACGTAGTACTGATATGAATTTCTTGTATATTTATTGTATTCTGTTAGCAGGATGTGTTCCTAAAAGTCCTGAAACAGCGTGGTTAAAAATTTCGTTTTGCGCCTGGTGGCTCTTTTCTTTAATTGTCGGACATTGTTACTGTGGCTCCCTTATTGGATTCCTCACCATACCATCATATATGAAACCGATCAATACTTTGAAAGACCTAGTTTCATCTGGTTTGCCAATTGCAGGTTCAAATGCGTTCAGAGTCATTTTCAAATACGCATCAGACGAGGATGCAAAAATCATTTACAATAGATGGATACCCGAGTGGGACTACAATTACCTGTTTGAGCATGTGGCCATGAATAGAGATATGGCATTCGTAGCTGATTCTACGTTTTCACGTATCAGGATTAACTCAAAATATATGGATCAATTTGGGAATCCAATCGTTCATATTGCTGATGAGCGAATCATGTCATCAATGAGGTGGTACCTTCTGCCTCGTGGTTCACCCTTTAAAGATAAATTTTATCTTAAAATTACGCATCTAGAGGAGACTGGCATATTACGAAAATGGGTAAATGATCTTGTGTTTCAGTCTCGGCTTGAGTCGCAGAAACAAAGTATTGGGAGTCATAATAGTGGTGTTGTTATTACCGTGTATCACTTGAAAGGTGCTTTCTCGCTTCTGCTTTGTGGCTTAACGTTTAGTGCAATTTCTATTTTAGCTGAGTTGATCTACAGGAAATTGAAAAAGTGTGACAAGACACAAGAATCAATTTTGATGTAGAAATTCTATGAACTGTGGACTTCTGTGAGCAGTGTAACTTCGTTACGAAAATTTAGTTTACAATATTTATAAATAAGAAAATTGAGAGACTATAGATATTAGTAAGTACTATGTGGTTGTTTAGCGTAAATGGATAATTACAAATTGTTAGAGTTCTAATGAGACTTTTGAAGATCACCATGAGCTTTTGTATAAACAAGGAAGACTACCATATGATTTTATGAATACTGTAGTTTAATACGATATGGTTTCTGATATTATTTAATATACAAGTAAGCAGTGATTTTCTAGCTTAAGCTAGATGGAGTGTTTTAAGATTTGTTGAAGAATTACGCCAGACTTCTTGATTTATGGAATGGGACATCTGACAAATCTATATATTTAAAATAGTTTCATGAAATATTTGTTCACCCGATTAGCCATTTCTACTGGACCGATTTGTATGTTTCTTCTTTTAAAATATTGCTATTTCTATCTGAATATATTATAAAACATTCGCATCTCTCCTTGTGGTCAACTTTGAATAAAAAAGAATCACAATTTCCTCCCTATTTATTCTGTCGTTTTTAAACGATTCTGTCGCGTACTGAGTAAAGCGCTGGATGTGAGTTCCAAGGGTTCCTGGTTCAATTTCCATCTTGGTAAAATTTCCTGATTTTTTTAAAAGAACTTAAAGTTTTCTTAGGTCATATTTTTTAAATGTTTGTATTTATGGCTAGTTGTGTTACGAAGTATTCGCATCCCTCTCCCGTGGATTTTCATGAGTATATATAATTCCTTACCTTTCCGGTTCTCATGCAAGTCTATCTATGAGCGTTAAGTTGATCTACCTTTGAAGACGAATTCCAAGCTGCTGTAAAGAAGGTGTCCGGTTGGTCAAGTAACTAAGCGCATCGAGGTGATCCGGGTTCTATTTCCGTCCACGGTCAAACTTTTAGGTTGGTTTTCAGAACAACTCAATTTCTTCTTTTTTTCTCTCCAATTTTCAAGAATGTTACCTTTTGCTTCCATTTTCATTTTCAACATTCATACGTTTCATGGTTGTAGGGTAGACAGTCACATTTGACTTTTTGTTCGATATACCAATTTTCAACATTTTATACACTTTACGGAAATAGGTGAGGTTAAGTCAGGTTATTTTTTTCATTATACTTGATTCACATCACGTTGAACAGAAGTTACAGTAACACAATTTGCTTTTTGTTTTGAGTTAAGAAGTGTCGCTCCCCCGAAACATACTCGTCTCTCTTTCTTGCTAACTTTGAGTAAAGGAAAATAGCAATTTCCTTCCTATAGACACAATAGAAAAATACCATTTTCATCTCTGATACTATAAAAAGTGCTATTTCCTCCTTAGTTAGTTTGACGCATCCACGCCAAATTGGCATGAAGGTTACTCGACACCACAGAAAAAGTACTGTCAATGTCCTCATTCTCCAACGATCGCAGTTGTCAGTATTTCGTAACCATTATAAAAAGTACTGTCGGTGACCGCGGGATTCATCTAATGTATTATGAATATTGAGAAACGATTATAAAATGTATGCCTATTATAAGGACGTATTAAAATTATTTGTATGCTAGCAGTTGACACTATGAAGGGGCTTGACAAATATATTCCATACATAACAATGATGGTTTTGTGCTATAAGACATGTTGCTAAATGTTCGTCAGCTGTAGTGTTTAGGAAAAATAAAACATTTTAAAGTTTGGGACGACAATAATATATAGACATCGAACCTAATTTACAAAGATTCTCGGAGCAACTTAAGATATTCTCCATGCCTTGGTCTCTGCAAGTGATGTTGTTTTTCTGTAAAGAGGTTAACAATAGATAAAGAGGATTTGAACTTTGCAACAGCAACTATGTTCAATATTCCAGTATAAAATTTTGAATTCTCTAAATTTATCTGATATTATTTACTATAGGACTTTACATTTTCTCTTTAGATTAACCGAATAATGTATCGTATATTAGGCCACATATTTAATAAAATTCTCTCCTCTTTCTCTCACGTTATTAATACTAATTTCATACAGAAGGTGTTTTTAAATATTAATTATACTATTTCTCTAGTATTGTTTTCCACTAAAATTTTCGAAAGTAACCCAAGTTCGCAAATGTAATGATGATTCCGTATAAAAGCAGCTGAATCTTGAAACTCTATGTTAGTATCATAAATTATACAAGAATAAACTTGTACTTTAAATATTTTATTGTACAATTGCTTAAATTTTGTATATCATTTGTGTGAATCGAATAATAATTTACATATATGAAAACTCGGAAAACCCTTTATCCTTCATTTTATAAAATGCATATCTTGTATACGTATATCTTGAAATAAGGAGTTATTTAAAATATTGGTAAACGGAGCCACTAGAAGCTATAAAGTTTTCAGGGCATACATTCACTTTTGACTTTAGTATCCAATGTTAACAATTCCACAGCAGCACTGTTCCTGTTATTTGAATGTCAGATTCTGATTGTGTGGGCACCAGCAGAAACAAAATCTCAGTGATAATGCAAGGTAAACTATTAGGCTATCAAATAAAAAATAATATTTTCTTATACTAGATATGTATATAGATAAGATATAATGATTTTTTCTATACTATTGCTTAACAAACTGTGTAACCGCCTTCAACCTTGTCTACAATGCTAAAAATATGGATTAAAACTGGAAAAGGCGAAGAATAATAAATTCACTGTGACTGCAAACACCTTCGCTTGCATTCGTTACTCCTGTCAATATCACCAGAATTGTATAAGTTTCAGATTTGACTTAGGATAGTAGATTTAGGATCAAATTAAAGGACCAGTTCTGATTTACAAAGTGAAAGTCACCTTCCTGTAATTAAATGTTTATAATGGTGTACAATAGTTCTACCGATATTCCTCTAAATCTTTTGTACAAAAGAGAAAAGTAAGTATTTCATTGTAAAAATTGTGACAAGCACCTTTAGAAGAATCGTTTACAAGTTAGTTTTTGTATATGTTACAGCCCACACAGTACCTTGTCTGGAAATTTTGTTAACCTGTGCTTTACTTCAGCAACTGAATTTGAATTTATTTAAAGGCCTTTAGGCAACTATGGCTCAGGCCGTATGGATGATGATGGGATGAATTTGTGGAACGAAGAAAGTGGGAGGAAACGGGAGTACCCCGAGAAAACCCACGCACACGGTGTTTGTCCACCACAAAGCCCACATGGTATGAGCAGGGATCGATCCGTCGACTCCTAGCACCAGGGGTGAGCGCTCTACCAACTGAGCCACCGTACTTCAGCAACTATACACACATACTTCTGAGCTAAAACTTATAAAAACCCGGATAAATTAGGTTTTAATGGAAAGTGTGCGTAGGATTCGGTCTGGAATACAAACAACATCGAGGAATCCACAATAGTTAGCAGGTTTATTAGTACAAATATATGAGGATGTGTTCTATCACATTGTTTTAGAGCCTGTAAAAATTATAAAGTTATGAATCCCATGATTGCTAGATCCTGCACCCACACTCATATTCAAATAATTTGATAAAATCCAATTAGTTTAAAGGATAATGTTAAGGAATCATTACATCAGTTACGTTGTCAGAGTCGGTTACCGAATTGTAAAAATTCAAAAAGATCAAATGTTAAAAATGATAGTTTTTCGGTAAAGTAGTAGACCTAGGAGATTTATAGTATATCTGCAGATGGCACATCCCACTTCAAAGTATCAGACGGCTGTTCTAAATTGTTCTATAAAAGATGGAATTTACTGTTTAATCTTTCTTGAATTTACCTTGGTATTCAAATGGAAACTTCTATAATAGAATGTTTGGATTTACTTGCGGATTCTATATTATAGAAAACTTTTGTCTGCTGCTTTGAACCTTAACTAGTATCGTGGGTTTGGGAAACATAAGTAGTATCATTGGGTCATTTTTGACTCATTATTTAATTTATCAATTGAAGACTTGAATTGAAAAACTTCCCCAAGTCCATTTTTTTCGTATTTGAATTTTTTCTGTTCATCGGTATCTATGTTAAAAGGGCTATCCACTTGCATGAGTATTACATCTTAATCCCACCACAGAAACCCTTTTTTAATACAAAATAGTTTCCGCTGAAAAAGGATAACATACAAAGACCTTGGACTGTTTTTCGTTTCTCCTGAAAAATACACTCCGGTTGGCTTGTGATGTTTTTCAATTCAGGTCTTCAATTTAACAATTGTATTTGCGTTGAACTATTAAACAAGGAATACAGTCACATTCAAGAAACTGTTTTAGAGATCGTCCAGTGAAAATCAGTAAAATATTATTTAAAATATGTTCTTAGACTGCAATGTTTAAAAACTTTCGTTAATGCAATAGCAAAAACAGTAATTCGCGAGAGAAGAGGTGGAATACTGGTTTTATTATATTATCGTTTGTTTACGCATAAAGTATACAATTTTTAAAACATATTTCTAACGTTATTAAATTACGTTTTCACTCTCTTCATAAAAAGTGTAAACAGGTAATATGTCCCAAAAACCTTAAGGGTTATATTAGCATATCTGTATATTTCGTTAGTGATCATGGATCTGCGCAACCATATGTCATTTCCATAAACAAATCTGTCATTGTTTGATACAGGAAACCGTTGTTCGTCACTTAGTTCACCATAATTTGATGTGCCTGCTGATGGGACAAATAGATCTGGATCTTCGAAACTGTATCATCGTGACCTACATCTGAAAATTTACTTTCAGTGTTACTATTGTGATTAATATCTATGTTCGGATCATCACTGATGCCACCGTCATTGGCTTCAAGCTCTTCGTCAAGACACCGTTCGATTTTGCTCCTTTCCTGTGTATCCATTTGATGTTTTTGCCAGACATGCACGAGGTAAACCCCAACGTTAACGGTATTATCGAGTCTCCAGATACTCGAGATATCCGCTGCAAGCAAAACTATCCCGTTCTACCAGAAGCTTGTTACGTTACTCACATTCGTTCAATGTAATTAAATCAATTTTGTTTATTTCTTATCGTATGCACAACCCCTGAATTAATTTAAATTAATATAGGCTTTGCTAAGAAAACATATATAAGAATAATTCTATGCGGAAGTTACACAATAATTTCATTTGAAAATACAAGACGAAATATGAAACGATGAAATTCTTTATGTTTAAGGCCCAAAAGCTAGAATTCGCATACAGTGAAATTATAATACATGTGTGTGTATATGAACAGCATTTGAACTTCTTACGCGGATGAATACAGATACAAAAGGAACAAAACAAGGGACTATTTTCGAATGTAAAGGTAAAACAATTACTGATTAACAAACACTATGTGAAATACTTACTAAAATATTAAATAGTGCCTGCGTGCACGAATCTAACTTGGAACTACATTTTGACAGTGTATGAATATGTGATGCGGTTTTCAGTATAGAAGTAGCCTCCGAGCAGATCGAATTCAGATCTCCTCGGCCTTCGGGCCGAACCACATCGTGCTCTATTTCAAAAAATATTCAAGGAAAGAATACTTAGAAATGTTCTGTAGGTTGAAATTGCAACTATTATTAAGATTCAGATTATGAACCTGCATATTAGTAGAGCAAATTTCTAAGTATTCTTTGCTTGAATATTTTTGGAAACTGAAGAATTTCTGCCTTTAATTAGTAACGTTCCATTACTGACATTTTCCAGGCAACTGGCGAAAGTTTTTAACAGTGTACACCTTTTCTTTAACAGAGAAAGCAAAGGGTCAAAACAACTGAAATTCAAAGTTAAACGATTAAATAATCCGAGCATAAAAACAATACCAACTCAAACTCTCTAATTAGTTCGAAATCCTAGCCGACTCGAGTAATAATAATGATAATATTAATAATGAAGCTGATGTAAGTAATATGTGGGAGGCAAATCGAAACAATTAAGAGCGCAGCGAAGGAACGTGTAGGTGAGAAGAAACGACAGAAAAACAAACCTTGGT
>JAGDQP010005494.1:36454-77938 GCA_022664845.1 Lepisma saccharinum | reverse complement strand
GGGGGGGGGGCATTTTAATGCCAGTTAATATCGCTAGGTACCAAGGTATATATTTTTGAATTTCATTTATGGCCTTTAGGCATCTAAGGCTCAGGCCGGGATAGGGGAAGAGAAAGAATTCGGGAAGGTGTCGACCACGACCTACGTTGAAGGTGCCAGCCCGGAATTTGCCTTTGCAACTGAGGAAACCCCTGGAAAAACCTCAGTCAGGATAGTCGGCCGCAGGGTTCGAACCCGTAACCTCCCGAATGCTACGCCAACGCTCTACCACCGAGCTACAGTGGATCGGTACTAAGGAATATATGTACCATTCCAATCCGTCAAGGGGCGTGGAATTGTATAGCGTTCAATCTTTCGGTAATATATATATATATATATATATATATATATATATATATAAATCACAGCCATATTCAATCCACTAGTGGATGAGGCCTCTCCCCGAAGGGAGGAGTTGGTCTACTGCTCCCACGCTGACCAGACGGGTTGGGAGAGTATATATATATAAAAAGCATACGTATACGATCGTATTCAAAAGAAAACTTCAGCCCGTTTATTTACTATGTTGTACAGACGACTTGGGTGAGCAGGCAATTTAGCTCGGGGGGGGGGGATGCAGATTATATTCCATCTTAGTTGGAAAGCCTGAGGAAAGAGACTGGTGGGAAGACCGAGACGACGTTGGGAATACAATATATCAAGGGATTTTCGAGAAGTATTTGTAATGCAGATGAGGGAAGGTAGTCGACCAGCCTCTTACCAAGGTATCATCCCGGCATTCGCCTGGTGCAGCTGAGGGGCAAACCTAGACAAAAGTGTCACGATTGGCGGCCTCGATAGTCGCATTTGCGTACCTCCACATTGCCGCTCCGAAGTCCAGGACGCTACCGACTGGACCATGAAGCAGGGGCGTAACTACTATGTCGCAAAAGCCCGCAATAAGGCGGGGCCTTCACAATAGCCTCTCAATGGGCCGAATCGACCTTCGGTTTGGGTATTCTCTTGCAGGGTAGTCGTGGTGGGGCATAATATGTACTTATACCTCTGCCATGAAACCTGGGTAAAAAGTCTTGCTAGCGTATCTCAAGGTAGAAACTGGAAAATTATCTAAAGAGATGCAAGAGGTGGGGAGAGAGAGAGAGTGGCAAGCATATAAGTTTTTATTAACAGAACTTTTACTTAACTTGCCCAAGTCATGAGTCCTCTTCTTCCCATATGTGGATTACAACGACAATAAATATAGCTTCTCAATAATCAATATATTGTAACTGTAATGTCATTTTTAATATCTTGGTGCTAAAATTAATACATAACAACCAGCAACAACATTTCTTGGATGGCAACACTTCAAGCGAGGGGTGGAAAGTAGTGATTCCCTTTCGTGTAAAACATGCTGTTAAGCCCCTAAATGATATTTCAGCCCCTCCCGCAATTGCTAGTCACTAATGAGACAATAGTAATCTCACACAAAAGCAAGTTTCAAAGTTTTAGAAGAGTATGTTTTATGGTATACTTTCCCGACTACACCTTTGGTAACACTGTTTATGAGCTTGGGAAGACATCTGCTGCAGCGTATAAACAACCACTAGCGACCTCGCCCTCGCGTCTATTCCTACTCTGGTCTGGTTATACAAATGCCTATGCTCTTTATCTGTATGCGAACAGGGACGGATTTACCACTAGGTCCACAAGGCCCGGGCCGTGCGGTATAGCCATATATTTTTTTTGTGTGTGAAGAGGGGGAAATCCAAACCATCCTCCGCTATTTACAAATTGAATACTGAACTAAACTTTAACTAAGCTAATAAAACCTAACCTTACCTTACCTTCAAGGTTTTGATATTTCCGGAGGGATACCTAAAGTTCAGCCTTTGACGCAACCAACTAGACCTAAGTAAACAACTTAATGCACCAGAAAATTAAATCGCATTCGCTTTATTTTTAAATATATTCCTTAGGTGACTGTCCAGGCACACATATTCACAAGTACAAATATTAGGCCCTGTAAATGTTTTCACTATTCATTTTCAGTACTTCAATAAATCAATACATTAGTAAATGACCGCTGTGACCAATGTACTTTACTTCCAGAATTTGGTATTTGGGGTCACTTTACTGAAGGAAACACATTTATGTGACTTCATCAGCAAATGCTCATTCCATTTCCCTCTCTTCTCTAAGTCAAGATCTTAATTTGCATAGAATTATTGTGTATTATCATTTAGTCTCCTTCTCGATTCTAAAGTGCAAGAGCATACTCAGATTCTCTACAACTACTGAGTATAGAAAGAATACTGATACTATCTCGACAGTCAGAGCTGGAGAACACTCATCACCCAATATATTCAAGAATATATGTCCGTTGCGGGAAATGTTTGGATGTACTGGAATCTTGGAACCAATAAAGGTGACTTCGGGACTTAGAAATTGATAATTTTCGTTCAACTTGAACTGAAGTTGAAAGATTTCACCTTCATATAATGTTTCTAATGCTCCTTCCAGTTGAACGATCCACTAAGACAGGTTTTGGCTCGGCAACTCAGGTTCAACAAGAGTAACTCCTGAGGTGGATTTTCAATTAGGGCGTTTAACTCTTTCTGTAGGCGTTGCTCCGAAGATGCAGACATCGTAACGTACACTACGTGTCCTGAAACCAGTATAATGTGTAAAATAATTTATACATTCGACACAACATAGGAATTAGCTCAAGAGAAACGAAATTCAACAAAATTATTGTTTCAAACTTTGCCTTAAGAATAGACATCTCAATTACTTATTTTTACCAAGATTTCTGTATCAACTGTGGCAACAATCAGAATGCATTTCTGGCGCTGAAATTGTCACTATTGTTTTGCAAATATTTAAGAACAGGCTCATTACAAGGTTAACCTAACTGCCACTAGGCCTACTAGGCCAGGACCTACAGGCACAACTTTCACAGGGGCGCACTTTAGAAGAAATAAAAAAACAAAAAACAACAGAAATCTCTATTTAAAACGCGCGACGGAAAAATATTTTACGAATCATGTAGGGTGCGCGCCAAACACCATTACCTTTGACCCGGACGGCCCCTCGTACATAACCTAATTCAGATAATTTAAAGTTAGGTTAATTTGAGCTAGAAACAGTAAACAAACATTGGTGCTTGTATTAGAATTATTAATTATTCATATTTTTGCCTTTGTACACACCAATAATGGTATGCCCCTGCCAGTGGGCAACAGTTACTTTGTGTTGAAACACTCTATATGCATGAAGGCGCAATTTGCGCATCCTTATTCTATATGAGGAAAACTAAAATGTATTTTCCTAACCTGTCTTTTCGGGTCCGTGATGGGTAGGTGCTAGGTACCGTGCGTTCTAATCCTGCTGCCACATTCCTGACTGAGGTTTTCCAGATTTTCATCAGTTTCACCACATGACCGTCAGGATTGTACCTTAACTAACAATGTAGGACACCAGGTGCTACCTTCAAATACTCTATACCCGTCTGATTCAAAGATGGCTAAACTTAAAAAAAAATCGAAAAATCTTTGGGTTACCTCAACTTTATAGTTCTTCACTACTTCGATTCAAAAATGTGATCTTCTAAAAATGTACTTTACATCTACCAAGTCTATCCAATAACTAAATGGTCAGCTTGCGACGACGCCTGTCGAGCTGTGAAAGAAAACGGATGTGGACTTATTCAAACAATGAGTGATTCAACGCTCTCAACCAGGAGTGAAGCCAGTGCTTTAAAAGAAAAGTTAAATTCCCTTCAAACTACATTCATGGCGCCCACATATCACAGGATATCCTAGGGATATACCTTTTAGATTCACAATATGCGTATAATGTCCCAGAATATTTGGGATCAATTAAGGATATTCCTAGGATAAACTTTTTAGAATATTAAACGAATATTCTAGATTGAAGTTTGAGGAAGATTCGTGGAATATTCTGAGAATATCCCCAAAGAAATAATGTCCTCCACATATTCGTAGAATATACTGGGATATCCCCACGAATATCCTTGAGTTAAGCGCTCATCCCAGACATTCAGATATTCTACGCATGTACTAAGAATATCTGAGAATATCCTAGCAATTATTAAATATATTATTATACCATCCTAGCAATTATTAAATAATAAACATGAACATATAAACATATAATATTGAAAGAAAAAGTGTTGTCCCAGTCAGTACTCGAACTCGGAACCTTTCACTCAAGAAGCCAACGTCTTGACCAGCCGTCCACGAAGGCGACCTGGCAAACGGCACTTTCGAACTTGTATTTACAGTGCATGTGCTACGTTAGAAGCTCGATCAGGTGTCTTATATTTTTTGGTTAGGTTCTACCACTTAAAAACATCTGAAAAAAAAAATCATGGTTATAGAACCACTAAAAATACACAACATATATTTTTTTCGAACCAACTGTTGTTTAGTTCTTTTATATACCATTTTCAAATTTTCTCACCTTTTAAAAATTTGAATTTTGCGCAAACATAAATGAAACAATTACCAACTTGTAGAGCTTAAAAAAACGCTATTTAAAAAAAAGAAAGTCATCATCGTAGGTGTAAATCTGATTGAAATATCGCTAAACTGCTGAAAGAACCACACTTTAATTTATTTTGAGGTTAGGCTAGCATCTTCTGAGCTGAAATTTTGGTGGAGAGCCATAATTTTTTATGCTAAATATGGTAGTATTTTTTTTTTTTTACCTCGATGTCTTCCAAGGCACTTTTCACTAACTTACCCTGCTAGGCTCTTTCGTCCAGAACTTTGTTGGGTGACTTATTGTTGAAAGCTGATTGCACGTTTTCATCCATCTTGTACCTTTTTTTATTCATGTGTGAAAAAAACCAAAAAAACAGACTTACCTAACCTACACGTGCCCTTCGTCACTAATTTTTATTAAATTTCCTAATGCGTATATACATTAAAAACAACATTTTTCTTAAAATAATGTAAATATAACCACGCCAGGATCTCTAGGTCAGATTTTCGATAAGTTAGTCATTAGACCAAGCTAACAACAGGCGACAAAGAGCTTGTTCTTCTTAATCGTGAACATAACTGACCAATCCCGAATGGCAAATCGCATACGAAGAAAGGTAGTTGGGAAAAATATCTTGCAGACCTTGACGCCATGCATTAACTGGACGAAACTGATATGTGACGTTTGGCTTCATGTTCTTGACGAGATCGCATATCTTCTATTAGAGCAACCTTGGTTGCAATTTATTTTTCATTTGTTACGTTGACTTGATGCTCACTTTTCTTGCAATATGGCAAGTCGCGAAGTATGTAAATAGCAAGTGAAGATCTATAGGGGCGAATAAAGGAAAATAAGGCTAAGGCATCAGTTATAAGTGCACAGATGTCTACAGGCAGTGGCGAACATACATTGCTTGATTGAAAATCCTGACAAGTTCGATGAACGACATTGACTGAGTGAAATATTTGGATACTTATTTTGTTGTACACTTCCCTTTTCATATAATTGTTTACTGTCATTAAGTGAAGAAAATGTATGATCCGACAGAGAAGAAATTCGAGATTGAAAGCAAGCTTCAGAAGGTAAATGTACATTATGTGATTCTTTATTATTTTACGCAATTCAAGTTTTAGAAATTCCTTATTGAGTTCGTATTTGCAGTAACGTAAATCCAATTTGGTATTGACGAAAATGGTGGCTACTTTCTGTTCTCTCATTTATGCGCAAGAAACAGATTTATTCGGAAATGGCACACTTGAAAGACGCAACTTTATAGGCGGGCTTCCTCCATTGTAATTACTTCATGACCATTGTACAACGGTTGAAATTTTTTATAACGCATCCACCCTTGCACTTGAAATAGTGTCAACTACTAGATTTAGAAGTAATTGTCTATATTAACCCCTTCAGTTACATGATGTTGAATGAGTGAATTAAAGTTTTATGTTTATTTCTGATACCTAGAATGCAGCATGTGAAGTAAAAACCAGCGCTGCAGGTAAGGACCGAATGTAGAAGGGCCCTTGCACTCATTGAATTTTCATCACAAACTGGATTCTACGCATGAGAAACAATGGATTAATTTCGGTAATGGGCATCCAGCTGCGGAAGGGCTGTGCTAACCTAACTTAACAGGAAATTGAAATAACTTGAATCTGGAGAACCTTAAAAAAAGTGGATGCTCTGTACCGAATTAACGCCGAAATAATGAAAGTAACATTATTATTGGAAGTAATTATATATTAAGCACCGTATAACAAATATAGAGAAATGTCGATTTAGATTATCATTGCTTTCAAATATAATTACAAGCCTATCAAATTTACTTATCGGTACTTTAATATTTCGTTGAATATAAAGAACTCGCGCAACAACTTGAATATATAGAACGTGTGTTTAAGTTTAAGAGAACGGTAGGTAATTACTGAAATTTGAATAAAGGCTTAGTAACCATACTAACGATAAAACCAATCATTAATAATTATTCTTCCTTTCGCTGCTGTCTATTTGTTTTCCAGTGATACAAATTCATTCAACTTTCAACCAGGTTTATTCTTCTTGGTCGTTGTTGGAAATGTCATGCCTCGTGAAATAAATATATAGCTATGCATGTGCATAATGTATAAGGGCACAATTTGGAAAATACACAGGATAAATTGTTCTTGAGAATTATTACCACATGTCGTGCAGTTCGAAAATATTGTATTAGATTTGGCTTTACACAGAAGACTTGTGTGATGTCTATAAGTTTTACCTTAACCGGAAAGTGGGAGACCCGGGCCTGATGATAAATTTTTCTGTATACTTTTTACATATCCACCCCGACACAAGGTCTTTCTGTAGGGCCAAATATAAGGGTTCAGTTTTAAATTGGGTTATTAACGAACAGATAGGCCTGTGACCAGTCGAAAATCTTAAGAGGAGCTAGGCCAAATTTAGGGCGGGAAATATATTGCGTTATCTTTGCAGCTTTCGCGGATGATTCGTGGGGTACTTTCTCTTTCATAGTCAAGGGTGAGGCCCGACCCTTCCGTTCACACCAGCATACTGGATTCTCTCTCTATATATAATAAAAGAGTTTCTCCCTCGTCGTTTTTCTTTTTGTAGTTAGTTGTATATGTTGTTAGTAGTTCCGGTTAAAAACTACTATTATTATTAAACTTGTTTTTTTTATGAGGAGGAGGGGACAGCCATTCTAATAACTAATGACTTCGGCCCGTCACGATCCCACTAGCGGTTCAAATTCTAAATTCCACGCTCCGGCCGGGACTCAAACCTAGAACCTTGGTGACGCTGGCCTGACGCCTAAGACCACTCAGCTATTCGCGGTTAAGTTGACTAGTTTTTTCCGTGAGGCTTTACGTGCTCATGTGGTCACGGGCACATGTATGTATAAGAAAAGCCTTTCCAAATTCAATGGTCTTCTGTTCCATTCACTTGCGTTATGCACACTTGTTAGAATTAAATAATTGTTTTAAATTTTAACTACAGATGTCACTAGAGTCTGAAAACTAACCGCGGATACTGCAAGTATGCAGTAAACAGAAGGTGAAGTAAAGGAGTCACGAACAGACACCAAAATTAAAGATGAATGAAGACAGACGTAGAGTTGATGGAATCACCTCTACATATGGGAATTAAATTGTAAGGATTGAATAACGGAAAAAGCACGGCCAGCGGTATTAGAACAGTACTCAAAACTCTGCGGGAACGTATTTAGGGAGTGAGGCCAGATCCTCTTCCCAAATTCAGTTTTATGCAGAATTAGTATAATGTTAAGTATAATAATACATATTTAATATACATGTCATACTTAGACTCCCTTTGAGGCCACGATACCTCAATGATAGATTGCTCACCTGTGGTGCGTGGGGTCGTCGGTTTGATCCCACCTCGTGCTATGTGGGCTTTGTGGTGGACAAACAACGTGTGCGTGGGTCGAGGTTCTCCTGTGTCCTCTCACTTTTTAATTCCACCAATCATCGTCCATCCGGCCTGAGCCAAAGTTGCCTACAGGACTTAAAATTGAATTTAAAATTCGCCTGAGACCCCCAGGAAACTCAGAAACATCCTCCAAAACAAGCTTCTAGATACGTGCCTGTGACTGCAATTTATTGTGGACGTTTGTGCCAGAAACGCTATGTGTAATGTATCCTTCCCCCAGGGAGAGGCCTCATCCAGTAGTGAATATGGCTGTGATGTATATAATAAAATAAATCACAGCCATATTCAATCCACTAGTGGATGAGGCCTCTCCCCGAAGGGAGGAGTTGGTCTATATATATATATATATATATATATATATATATATATATATATATATAACTAGTACAAAGAAAAGTCGTAAAGGTAATTTAAGGTTAATTTAAGACAAGTGAAGGAGAAAAAAAGGATAATATTTTCAGCTTAGTTTCGCATGATCACACATATACACAAAAAAGTCACTATATTTCGTGTATTACACGTTTTCAAGTGTAGAGGAAGGGAGCGAAATTCACAAAGTACAAGTTTGAAGAGACAGTGGCGACACGTAGCGGACAAAGCATCAAAACTGCAGAACAACTGACTGCTGTAGTGCGTACATTTCCGGAATTGGTTGCCATAATCCACATTTTACCCCCTACGACCAGCACTTCAACACGCCATCTGTGGGAGAATGCCTTTATTCACTGTTTGAGCACGAAAATAAAACCTGGCCTTAACCTTCAATAACTCCAAGCTCCCCTTTTCCTCTGCATTTTCAACACATTTCCATCCACGATCCCACCCTGTACTTACACGCTATACAGTTATTATTATTTCAAGTTCCGGAAATCTACGTGTCGCCACTGTCTCTTCAAACTTGTACTTTGTGAACATGTGAACTTCGCTCTCTTCCTTTATACTTGAAAACGTGTAATACACGAAATATAGTGACTTTTTATGTGAATGTGTGTGAACTAATGCGAAACTAAGCTATAATATTTACTACCCTGCCACTCTTGTACTATTTCAGTGTAATGTTAATTTTGCGGTCTAAAGTCATTCTTAAAAATTTACCTCTTTAAATACCTATAGAATTAATTTAGTTTTTTTTAAAGCGCAGGACGTTACTTTGGTACTCATTTTAATGCTTTTGTAATCATAGAAGTAATTCTTTATATTAGCTACCTCGGTTGTAGGGCATTAACTGTATTTCTAGTGTTCATACTTGCATTATTTCGTATGTGTCGAACACAAATGTGATGCAAAATCATGGAGTGATGTGAGTTTAAGGACAGACATACGCCCTTGAACAACGTGTTCTTTTACTCATACCACCATAGATTTTCCATCGCATTCTACATTGCATACACCCGCACATATTGGAACTACATTTTAGTTCATTATATAGCTGATTTTTTTTTTTTTTTTTCAGAAATAAATATATTCCAGCGTCGTATTATATTTGTTGATTTGCAGAAAGATGCACAATTGTATGACGCGCTTGTGTAGAAATATTGTCTTGATATGCAGCTAAGCAAGGATGATACATAAAAAGAACATTTTCGTCGGGAAAGAATTCGAAGCCCATAAATTTCACCAAGTTTCATAGTTCTCTCGTTTTATCCCGCAGTGGGATATTTTTGTGAGCCAATGGGTATTATTAACCCCAGTTTTAATTTCCGTTAGTAGATGTCGCACGCGGAAGGAACATCGTTGCGAATGTGAGAAATATTCTTTAAAGACACGCACCAAAAATTTCGTCCGTTGACCATAGCTGTACTCTATGTATAACGTTGAATTTTAATTCAATTTTTAAGGCCTTTAGGCAATTTTGGCTCATGTCGGATGGATGATGATGATGATGGGATGAATTAGTGGAATGAAGCAAGTGGGAGTAAACGGAAGAGCCTCAAGAAAACCCATGCACACGAGTTTTGTCCACCACAAAGCCCACATGGCCTGAGCAGGAGTCGAACCGACAACCCATAGCACCAGAGGTGAACGCTCTACCATTGAGCCACCGCGACGCTCTATCATAACCAGTAAAAGAGATAGTCAGCTCTCTTCTTGTAATATTGTTGACCGCCACTACACGGCGCTAGTGTCGCTATTAGCGGGTCTGACAGCTATTGAGTATATGCAATTTGCGGTAAGGAAAAATCGTTCATTTTTCTACATTAGCTAAGGAGCGAATAAGAACTAAGATATTCTACATGTTATAACACTAAATAATACACAGTATTAATAAAAGAAACTCACCCGTGGGAAGATCTTTAATGTTCCGAAATTTTAAAAATCTTCCGAGAAGATTTAGCAGACTTGCCGCACGAAATTTCTTTTCTCACTTTCTTCACACGAAAAAAAAGTAAATAAAAAAATTGTATGTAAGATAATGGAAAATCAGTTTCGCAGCTAAGTCCAATATATGATTTGTGCTACAGCCCAGTGGTTTGACAACGATTTTGGTGAAACTGTCCAGTCACTCATAAAAAATGTCACCCCATAAATTGTTCGCAGAAGTTAGCTTCTGTGTCACAATAGTCTCCGTTTCGAAAAGAACGTCGAATACACTTTTCGTGGGGTGGGTTAAATACTGAATGCCTTTGTGGGTGCCATTATCTTGTATGAGGGTGAAAGTGGAAACTGAAGGGATGGAAGGACCTTCACTGCGAAGAGAACGCTGACAATAAACACAGTCAGTATATTTTTACGATGTAACCTGCCAAATTATACACTTTCCCAGTCAGGCAAATGTGTTTCATCAAACTTATATTTTCCTTTATGTCCGTTTCCACTGATGCAGTAATCTCTTCTCTCTCTTGCTAGGTTTCGAATATGATTTACGAAAGACCTGAGAGTAAAGTCTGTCTTAGGTTCACAATTTCCAGCCGATGGCTAACTTTATGGGAATGTATACAGATTGGAGCAGGTAAAATGAAGGAAGGCAATTGTTGAAGGGTAGTCATCACAACTTAGCGAAATGACGTTCCAAAGGATCCTGATTAAATTTTGCCGTTAGTATATATTTAAACCCTTTGCTCCACAAATATTCTGATATTTCTAACGTACTCTTAAGGATTCTAAAGTTCTCTTGAACGCAGAAGTATTGTTTCCTACGTTTATTTCATGTAAAAAGTGCTCAGTACATTGCGAGATGACGACCCTTTGTACAATGCTTTAACTGGAATAGATGAATTTAATACATCAATTAAGTCATTGATGCCTCGCGTAAATTCTTCTGTCGCTTCGATGTCAGCAAGTCCGTCCGTCGTCGTTTCACGAAAAAATCTAATTGCGTTAGCAACACTTCTGCTGAATAACTGAAAAGCCAGTCTTACATTCATACGTTGGAACGACGTAGGGTCTATGTGAGAAGATGTTAATTTAGGGCAAGAACGAACTCCAGCAAATTCTACAGACGTATCAAGTTCATAGACACTCGGTAGAATGAAAAAAATATTTCGCTGTTTTTGTACGTGATCGTGGAACTGATTTCTAATACATTTGACTTGCATGAACTGCGTCTGAAAAAGCCCACACTTTTCTGTCCTTGTCTGTTGGATTGGGAAAACTGCACTTAATATTGTTCGCTTGACCGCTAATTCCTAAATTTCTCCATGCCTTTCTATTGGACTGGCTTCCATGACAACAAGTAATGCCAATTAATCTTGCTCCTGCTTGTTCCAATTGTATTTTTGCTAAAATATCTCCCGGTGTTGCATTCTTACTTGCATAAACTGCAACAGACTGAATCCAATTGTGCGGAACAGGCACGTACATGAAAACCAAGGTATGATTAGCATACGACTTTTTTTTTTTTTGCTCCTCTGGTGTTAAATTTCCCAAATCTACAAAGCCGTCGACTTTTAGGGAACATTAATTAAACTGAGTTTCTTCTCTAAGTTTTACTTAATCAAATTTAACGATGCCAAAACGTTTATTTTCTTCGTTTTCAGCTTTTAAAAATGCTGGAAATTGCGTTTAAAGCATTTGTGTTGAGACCGTAACTGCATTTTAATCCTTTACATAATCTTCTCAAATGAACTTCGGACGGAAGGGGCAATAATTCATGTCGTAAACTATGTCTGTAACCTTTGGGAGATTTAATTTTCAATAATAAACTTTCCAAAATAAATTCATCAGAATATCGCATTCCTTTTGGGCAAGAAGTTTGGCACCTTTTTAGAAATGTGTCGACAATCATTTTTTGTTTTTCTAGTTAAATACTTTGTTCCCTTGTGCTCAGAATTTCGTTCTCTGTTTAAAAGCTTTCTTTCCAACGTAAATACTGTGGCTCTCTCACAAACAAGTTTATTTTTAATTCTGATTAATTTTTTTCTATTCAAATTTTTACATTTTCGTTTTAGATCCAAAATGATTTTCTTAGAATCAACTGCGTCGTACCGGAGAACTTGGGGGAATTGTTAGTAATTACAGAGGAACCCTGGTTTGCGTTTATAATTTTTCTACTTTTTCTCTGTAGCGGAGCTTTACGGATTTTGACGGTAGTTGACAAGTACCTAGGCAAATCTGGGAAAATGCGTGGAACAACTTCAGGCTTTAACGACCATCAACGAAAGAGTAGACTTTGATGATTAGATCATAAGAGAAATGCGCGTCACACACAGATGATTTATTTGAAAGAGCTTTATCGCTTCTGGGAATAGCCCGTGCCCATTTATCAAAGAGCTGTTTGTCTTTTGGTGGCTTAAAAAATGTGTCCCTTTAGATACCTTATCATATCCTGTTTTGCACCCCGGAACAAAACAAGTTGACATTTTGCTTCTAAAGAAATATTACACACTGAACTGACTTCACAACACTGAAAACAATAGTTATTATAGTTTGCTATTCATGATACAAAAACAATTCTAAATTCTCAGAGTTCAGGTGAGAATTCCAGTCACTTCACCCCACAAAATGACCGGTGTTAGAATTCTTCTTCTAAAGAAATATCCACACGTTACGTCAGAGCAATACAAAACAATGGAATTATTATAAGTTCCCTAAAACATTTTATATGAAAACGAAGTCTGACATCGAAGTTGATATTTTTGTCACCTTTCCTTCGAAGCTATCAAAAGATTCAACTGACGACACATACACACACACATATATAGATAGGCCTATAGTACACACACACACACACAGACAAAAAAATAAAATAAAAGAATAGCGACCAATAGTGCTCCTCGTGATTCACGTGAATTTCACAGACACACAAACAAGCAATCTCCGCGAACAATTTCTAATGCACTTGACTCTACGGTTTACCCAGCCGTAAAACCCAATAATAGCGATCGCAGCGCCACTATGGCCAACGACCCTCTCTCTTCCCCATCTCTACAATGGTAAAACCGGAGTGATCACACTTTCCCTTCTAGTCGTTATGACTCTATGTATAAGGTGTTCATTTTGCAGTTCATTATAGTTTTGTCATATTTCTCACATAAAAGACCAGCATAATCAGTTTATTCTTTTGTATATAGAAAATAAAGATACTTTGGCACCCTTCTTTTAGTGCGTTACATATTTTCCCGTTGGTTGAAAACAGCGGAAGTGAAAAAAATATGTCTAATGGTTGGTTCTGTCGTAAGGAGGATTCAGTTTTATAGTTAGTTTCAGACAGTTTATTATCTACAACTTTTGGCACTTTTCTTATTTCACTCCTTGTCTAGGATGTATTCAATCAGGTAGTATATCTTATGTTAGGAACTAAATTAAAATGCAGTAATAATCGAGAAGTTGGCTTAGCTGTTACTTTTAAGTCGAACTTCTCTGATAATCACTCTGCAATTACACGATATCCCATTATGATCTTTGTAACACTACAATAATAACTTCAGCATACAAAATAAATTCACAGGTATATACGTACGTTGTGAAAATAAGATGGAAGCCTAATTTTGTGCTCACTTTACACAACTATGTACATGGTATTACTTCATTTTGTTTGTAATAAAATTTTTTGTTTTGCAGGAGCTGAACAACTTGAATTTGCTGAAGGAAACTGTGAACAAAAGCAATCAGCTGACGAAAGGGATGGTGGGGATTTTGTCCTCTTTTGAACATCGACTGGCGCGGTTAGAAGAAACGATATTACCAGTTTATAACGAAACTGGGAACCTACAAAGAAGACAAGAGAGTATCCTTTGTGTATTGAATAAGTCGTCTAGTGACTAATTGATGGCCGCGATAGTCCTTTGGCCTGATTGATGCATTAGCCCAGCATCCTCCAGAAGAATGCCCTATGAAAACCTTCATAATAGGCTGTGTAAGCAGGACATGAACTTGCGTCACTTCCCTAATGCTAATTTGTAGTCATCTTTGCGAGTAGACGATGAGAACTGGGTGGTTCAGGGGTCTTCAATTATATTTTCCTGGGTCAAGATTGATGGTAATATCGCAATGAAAAGGCCTTTGCAGTCCAGATTGTTAGGTATGAGTCAGACAGGGCAGAAAGACCGAGCGGCCATAGCTCAGTTGTTAGAGCGTTGGATTTGCATTCAGTCATTGGTTACTCTGTATCTGTATTGAATAATTATGAAAAGATAGAAAAGTAAACTCTGCATATATTAGTATGAATTCACATTGCACGAATATTCTTTTCTTTTTTCATTTCGAGTGGTGACATTAATATATTACTCTTGATAGCATGCCAGTAGGCCATAAATAAATTCAAATGCGTATCAAATTGTGGAGGTCCTGGATATCAGGCTTCGGGGGCCGGATTCGGACCGGAACCTGCTGTTTGAAAACCCCCTGATATAAATGTATGTTCAATACTTCATATTCCATATTATGTTCGGAGTTATAGGAACGTTCTTATAATTTTAATCATTGTTTTTTAAATCGCAGAACATGGCCAGTTTTCCTTTTGCAAAATATGTAGAACACTGAGCATAAATAAGATTTTCTATTCTTTGAATATTTTCTTGCTCATTACAACGGTTTTTAAATTTCGTATAATGTTAGAGCAATTTTGTTTTTCGCGGTGTAGTGTAATAATCGTTTGCAGAATAGTGAAAATTGCTTCTCAACACTCGTTCATGGAAGATAAACATTAAATTTGTGGTATGCAACGAAACTGAACGTTCCTTTTTCGTATCACATTACAAGAAAGAAGTTGTTACGAACACGGTCTTTCTGTATACAATGGAAGTACGTTAGCACAAGTAAGTTTCAGATTTGAACATTAAAAAGTATTATACTGATTACACTATTTGATACATAGTTTTACTTCTTGAGCAGTAAATTTATGATTGACGATCTGAAATCGTGATGTTGTTGTCAGTGTTGATTATCCATGTTAGTTTGTTAGTATAGATCCCATGAATGGTATTCATAACCTACGATTAGTATTGCTTTTTCTTAACGCATAATTAAGATATTGAGAGGACACTGAATGCGTTGGACCATGTTATTGGTTTCTACAGTGTAAGCCAAGAAGTAGAACCTGTGATTCGTGCAGGTCCTGGACCAATTGCCAATGGAGGTTCCGGGCTTGATGCATTTCTGTCTGCTATGGACAGACTTCAAGCAGCATTGGAATATTTTGAAAAGAATAATTCTCAGAGTGTAGAACTAGAAAATGTGGTGAGTACCGTAGTTTTAGTTATGCCGTCTTTTTCTTTAAGTTTGAATTAAATTTAAGGAAAGTTTTAAAATGACATTTCTATTTGCGCTCTCTCGGAGGACTAAATTGTAAATTGATACTGAACTTACTTACGGCGTAGAACTCAATTGGAATGACATTTTATTCACTAACTTTGCGAAGCACTTTTTGGTCTCACACCGCAGGCCATCCTCAGGTGTTGACAACTTTGTTTAAATGTGTATATTACCATTTGTGAAATATGCATAATCACCAGTGGCGGCGGTATGCAATCAGGTATGCCCTCCCGCCGAAAAAAAATAAGGGACCCTTTGATAAAATGCTTAAAATTACACGATGTCTGAATATATATTCTATAAGATATTCTTAACCTTCATGCCTTTGACCTATATAAATACTTTACTGATGACGTAACGGCATAACGCATTTGATTGACTAACTGAAAGTGAGAAAGAGGAACCCGTTTAATGTTCGATAAACAATTGATAAACCACTAAAATAACATATTACAGTCGCGTCTAACTATCAATAAAATATAAAATAAAAAAATATAACTTAGAAATTTACCTAAATTTAAATAATGTGTCAGCTGCAATTTCTCAGGAACAGGCACCATAAAAAATTTATAACTCTTTCGCCTTTCATTTTCTTTCATTATTTTTAGCTCCGACCGAGGTGGCTAATGATAACGATAAATTCGACGATGAGCTATTTGACTGATTACTGAAGTATAATTCGAAAATTGTGTTGGGTGATTTCAACGCAAAGGTAGGGAGGGAAGAAAATTATAGACCTACCATAGGCAAGTACAGCCTTCACGAAAAGACCAACAACAATGGAGAAAGACTGATCACTTTCGCGATTTCTAAAAATCTACTGATAAAGAGCACGTACTTTGAACACGAAGACATACACATGGGTATCTCCGGACGGCAAAACTCTCAAACAGATCGATCATATTAGTAGATAGCCGAAGACACACCAACATAATGGACGTTAGGTCGTACAGAGGAGAGGAAGGTGACACAGACCATCAATTAGTGGTCACAAAAGTAAGGGAAAAGTTATACATCGCGAACAGACAAAGCAAGGGGTCAAAACAACTGAAATTCGAAGTTAAACGATTAAATAATCCAAGCATAAAAGCAGATTACCAACTCGAACTCTCAGGCAGGTTCGAAATCTTAACCAACTCGAGTAATAATAATAATGATAATATTAATAATTAAATTGATGTAAGTAAGATGTGGGAGGTAATTCGTGAAACAGTTAAGAGCGCAGAGAATGAACGTGTAGATGAGTAGAAACAACAGAAAAACAAACCTTGGTTTGATGAAGAATGCCTTAAGCTTTATAAGGAACGAGAACAAGCATGGCAACGATGGCTAAGTAATAAAAGCGAAGCAAATACCAACCACTACAGTAACGCAAAACGAAACGCCACACTCGGGTTCAGATACAAAAAGCGAGAATATCTGACGCAGAAGATTCAGATGATAGAGGAAAACGGGAAGACAAATGGACGGACTCAGGGTAAAAGGTAACAAGTCATTTTTATTCATTTTTCAGGAGAGCCAAAAAACTGATTTGGGTATAGTAAAAGCACCTAAGGAAATAACTTAAAAATCTTAAATTTTTACAATATGTTTCGTTGTAAATACTTCGAAGTTACGAATTGGAATTCTACTCTTACCAACATTATTAACGATATTATGTTATGTTTTGTGACTTATTCCCTTCAGTTCAATTATATATTGGGTATAAAAGGAACAAGTCATCATCATATTCAATTACATCTACTTTAATAGAACACTACAAAACTGTCGTGTTAAACTACATAAATGTTTACATTGATACATACTTTGATTTACTAAATATACAAATTACCCAGAATATTGTTAGATTGTTTTCAGCAATATCACATCGTTTCCATAGATTTTCACATATTTAAAATATAAAAAAGGAACTGGAACACACATAGTTGACAATAATGATCAACCCTTTTTATCGTATATTGTAAGACTTCGTTTCCTCGCATCACCACCATCGGTTGTTAAACATGAAAAAAAAAGGAATTAGAACACACGCGGCTGGGACGGTTAGCAATAAAACTTGAAAATTTCGGATACTCGTCGAGGTTTTCAACTTTTATTCCTCACCCGTCCCAACCGCATGTGTTCCCTATTTATTTTTTTATGTTTAACAACCGATGGTGGTGATGCGATGAGACGAAGTCTTACAATATACGATAAAAAAAGGTTGAACAGTATTGTCAACTATTATTTTATTGGAATATAATATAATTTCTAATCTTATATACCTTTTGCAATATGAAAATTATGATAAGAGCAGTTAAGTTATTAATACACCATTAATTTTATGAAAAACATACTTTCTAACTTCGCAATCCTTGCAAAGTATTAAAAATATTAGTCATGTTTCGGCTTAGAAATGACTACATCGTTAAGTACGCCTGCGTGCACACTGACCAAGAGTTCACTTTCAAAGAAATTCCTTTTGTTTATATTATAATTATATGATGATTACACTGTGAGGAACTAACTACAAACTTTCCCCCATCAACTGCATTTACTCATCATCTTCAGAATCAAGCAGTGGATCTTGCACATTGACTGCAGTAGGTAAACCTGTGTAGAAGTCATGAAATATTGGTGGAATATAAGGCAAAAGAGATAACAAATCTCTCTTTTTCTCTGCTGAGATTGGCAATAATGCACTGTAACACACTCGAGGTTCCAAAGTGGGATTCTTTATGCGTCGTCGAGAAAGGTCCATAACACAGAATTTGTCATCATTGAGTGATGTCTTATAATATAGCTTCAGTGGTTCATTACGAAAATAACGGAGCCACTTCACAGACTGCCATACAAATTTTGCTCCCTCATCGTTTGTTTTTTTCATATGCATCTCTGTTTTTGCCAATGTGGAGAAATCAAGAAAATCGTCTTGGGTCATTTCAATTACTTCAAAGGGATTTTTCTTGGAAGCAACTCTTATTAACTGTGCCCAGTCATGAGGATGAGAGATGGGCATTTGGTATCTTTTTTTAAGTTTTTCTATCTTCCCATGGTCAGAGTCACACTCCATCCTGCTGTGTCCTGGGACCAGAAACTTGTGCTCCAAAATATTAATGTGAGTTGTTTTGCTCATAAGTGATGCGCACATTGCCACAAACGGAGTGTTTTTATTTTGTCCAGAGCAGGAGTCACTGTAAAGCACTACGTGATCAATGTCTTTTGGTAAAGCTGAAATAGCTTTTGATACACACGAAGAAATCTCATTTGCCCCTCTTTTACCTACTGTTTCATACCACACATAGCATGAGGTTTTCTCATTCTTTAGGTTACGAACAGTTAAGTTATACGTCCAGAGTTGTCTTTTGTAGAACGCAATTTATGTTTGTATGCATGGGGTGGGAAGACACTGTTGAAGATCAAAAACAAGCACTGTCATATTATTCCCTTCTTTTGCTAGCATTTTATCTGTGATTTTAGTCTGATAAGCTAATTCTGCCTCTTTATGATGTTTTTCCTGTTGCTGTAATATTTCTTCCTTATCTTCACTCAAAGCATATGTAAGCCTAATTTTAAATGCATCACAAGAATGGCATGTGTCCTTTTTGGGGCTTTTAATGGCAATATTCATGTTATGAAAGATATTTGCAAAAAAAGAATAACCAACAGGATTTTGTGCCTGTTCCCTGTATTTCTTATACACCTCAGCTAATGTCATGTACGGTGGCAAGTACTTTTTACTAGTTTCTTTTCGACAATAATGGCTTTGATATACTGGCAAAGAATTGAGGAAATCACGAACTTTTGTTAATCTGTATGAGCTTATTTTATTTGGAGGAGAATGTTTGCCTCGCTTGTCAGGAGTCACTGTACATCCTGGAGATTTTCGCTTTTGTTGGCAAATAAGCCACAGAAATTTGTGTCTCTCATCAAACACTGTCAAAAAACACGACTTGCACACTTTTACATTCTTCCCATCTACGGAGACATGGTATTGATAAGTAACTACTCTGTCTTTTTGCTTTTCTGGTGTGTCTCTTCTCTTTCTTGAAACTTTCGGGGAACTAAAATCTACTAAGGCTGACAAAAAACATGCTCTACGGTCACGAGAACCCATTTTCCAATAGGTATCAAACAACTTCCTTTGCGTATCTTCACTAATTTTCTGCTTACATTTCATACGACATGTGCCTAACCTAATAAAAGATCTTTTCGTGACATATTTTCCACTTTCAGTTACGTAACCCTGTCCTGTATTTCTGGATAGTTTCCTCTTCTTTCTTATTTCCCTACTCCTTCCTTTAACACCTTTTCTTGTACTGGCACTGTTCAACTTATTTTCTTCTTGCAGTGGACTTACTTCCTCAACATTTGGTTCGTAATCAGGATCCTTACCACTGTCGTCACTATTCAAGACATCAGACACACTTCCCTCTTCTTCAGTTTCTCTCACAGTTTCACTCTGCACTTCCGAAAAAATGTTATTTTCTGGGAATAGACACTGTTCCAATTCCACACTGGATGTACTAGGCTCATGCGTCCCTTCATCATTGGTAGGTTTCGTTGGCTTAAATTCCGAATCTATAAAATTCAATTTTCTTACAACATTTGGATTTATTGTAGAAAACGGTGTTTCAGTTTTACTTTCCTCATCATTTTCTTTTGTTTTTACCATTTCTAAAACTTTCCTCCCTCTTGAACACATTGTTGCTGCAGTGGATTTTAGTCCCGCCTTCACACTTCCACAATCAAACCGAAATGAGAAATATGAAGGAATAAGTCACTATCTGATCATAACCTGCAGTCAGTATTTTTAACACAAACTCCTCGGGGTAAAAGGTAACAAGTCATTTTATTCCCTTTTACCCAGTGTGTGTTCCATTGTAGTTTAATTATTCCCTTGTACACATCCCTTGTACTTGCTTTTGGTCTTATTTTTTTCATATTGCTTTTCATACAAAGAAGCGCCTTTTAAAATACTACAACGCTGTGTTAAAAACGGAAAATTGAAAAAAAGTGACTTGTTACCTTTTACCCTGAGTCCGTCCAAATAACATATGAGATCTATACAAAGGAATAAACTCGTTAAGAAAAGGTTACCAGCCGAGGTTAAGTATGACTAGAAATGAACGTTGTGTACATTTAGATCTTCAGGCGGATCCGACTAAAATTGTCGATGTGTGGAAAAGTTATTTCGACAAACTTTTATGTACACAACGGGGAAACAAATAGAGAAATTTGAAATCCGTACCACATAACTGGTGATTCCCGAACGTAGCGAGATCGAAATGTCGTAAGGAAATTGAAAAATTTCAAATCACCAGGAATCGACAATATTCCAGCCGAATTAATTAAAGCGGGAGGAACGGTACTAATCAAGAAACTACATAAATTGATAAGTGCTATGTGGAGAAAGGAGGAGCTTCCAAAGGAATGAAGAACCTCAATAATAGTTCCGATTTAGAAAAAAGGCGATAAATCGGACTGTAATATTTACCGCGGAATCTCGTTATTTCCAACCTGCTACAAAGTATTAAGTAATATTCTGTTAACATGCCTAAGTGTATACGTAGATGAAATAATTGGAGATCACCAATGTGGATTTAGACGAAATAGATCCACGTTGGACCAGATTCGCCTTGAGACAAATTTTGGAGAAGAAATGGGAATACAATGGAACTCTTCACAAGCTATTCATTGATTTTAAGAAAGCATATGATTGTATGAAAAGGGAAAAATTATACAGTATCCTAATACGATTTCGAATTGCGAGAAGAAACTGCTTGAACTATTGAAGATGTATCTCAGCGATCCCATAAGTTGAGTACGGGTAGATAATTTGATGTCAGATAGTTTCAAGATTCCCAACGGATTGAAACAAAGCGATGCCGTATCACCACCACTGTTTAACTTTGCTTTAGAATATACGATTTTAAAAATTAAAGGGGACAAGAAGGACTACCACTGAATGGTTTAAATCAACTGTTCGTATACGCGGATGATGTAGATTTAATAGGGGTCGATATAGATGCACTACAAGGCAACACCGATGCCTTAGTAGAAGCGTGCGATGAGATAGGTCTACAGTTAAACATAGATTAAACAAAACACGTGATAACAAGCCGAAACACAGGGAATGAAGGAAATAAAAATATAAGAATTAGGGATGATGTCATAGAGAAAATAAACAAATTTAAATACTTGGGAGCATACGTAACATGCAAAAATGAGGTTACGAAAGAAATAAAAAGTCGCTTACTATCGTGCAACACATGTTTCTATTCGGTCCAAAAATTTCTAACATCGCGATTAATATCTAGGAAATTGAAATTAAAAGTACACAGAACTGTTATTCTGCCGGTAATACTTTACGGCTGCGAAAGTTGGAGCACGACCCTAGCGGATGAACATAAATTACGTGTGTTTGAAAATAAGGTTTTGAGAAAGATATACGGGGCGAAACGGGTCGAGATGACTGGAGAATGCAGGAAACTGCATAGTGATGAACTCCACTAATTGTACGATTCACCAGATGTTGTAAAAATACTGAAATCACGATGAGTAAGGTGGGCAGGCGATGTAGCTCGGATGGGGGCAAAACGAAGATTATATTCTATCCTGGTTGGAAGGAGACCATTGGGAAGACCGAGACGTCATTGGGAGGACAGTATTAGAAGAGATCTTCGAGAAGTAGGTGTTCGTGATGAAAACTGGCTTGATGTTGCCCAGGATAGAATCCAGTGGCGAACGTTTGTTATTGCGGCGATGAACTTGCGAATTCAATAAGCCATAGAGTTAGTTAATTTTAGCACAGTCGAAATTTGAACACAAACACGCTCTTCATTTCTGCTTACAGTGTAGTTTACAATAATAGTCAAGGTTCTCTACTCTACACTATTTTATTTACAGTGGTGACATTTATATATTTACAGATTTAAATGTAAGTTCATAGTTAGTTTACTGTTCTAATCTTATTTTTTAATGTAAGAAACTGGTCAACTACTTTACTGACAACAACCTTTTGTATTTCTTCGTTTTCAGTGCTCAAAATTGCCAGGTTACTTAAACGCATTTGCTTCTTGGTACCTGTTACAAGTTAGATATGACTTTATCAAACTAGTTATAGAAAAGTCTTTCTATGCTGTAACTGTTGTGACTGGGAGGGTGAAGTAAAGTTAGAGCAGTAGTCAAATCTGGGAGACAACTGATAAGGCGAACATTTTCCTCAACTTGTAAATTCATTACTTCCCTGGCGTTTTTCTTTTCACTTATTTCTTTCCCTAGCAATGTTCTAGAAGATATTACTTAGTCAGGCAGTGATGTTGAGAGATCTGTTAGATATTGTTATTGTATCATTATTACAGTAGCAATCATTAAGAGGTTATTTAATTATTTCTAGGCTGTTGGGGATCCCCAAAAGTAATTATAATTTCGAATACTGTTTATATACTTTTATTCCCTCTGTTGTACACTAACGTTCGTAAGTTCTTCAAGAAATATGGTCTCTGACCCAAATAAATTTTTATATGTTGGTAAACACGATGTATTATTTAGTCACACCTTGATTTGGGGCCCCCGAAAAACAATAGGCCCTACTGTTCAGTGTTATTTAGTTATTTTACCGATCTTGCACAATTGGGGCCTATTATTTTCATCGGATAATTATATATTATTAGCTGGTTCGGACCCTTTTCGGGTCGGGTCGAGCGTCGCCACTGGTAATCACGGTCGTATTTTGACACCTTTCAGGTGACCATCATTTCGAAGTTGACACTGCGACTTCCAACATGCATAACATGTTCCAACATCTGAATAGCAACATTTCTTATTTCAGTACTGATGCTGCTTTTCAGCTCCGAAGCGCTATTAAGACACCATTGTTGGCAATCCGAAGTTTCTGTAATGTTGTTGATTGCCATTTGTTTCATCTACAGATAGCTATTTGCAGAGATTGTGGCATAGAAGTGGACATTTTTATTTTCGTTGGGAAAGTTTCTGTTACGTTGTTGGTAACACTTACTCAGAATCTTAACGGGATGATTTACAGTTGCAGCCCTACAAGACGCAGATTATGTAGCAGTTACATGAAACTGTTTGTGAACAGAAAATGAATCTGTCTGTAGAAGTTTTAGGCGAAATTCTAGAAAAACTTTCTTACGTTTAGTGTGGATAAGTAACGAGGCTCACTTTCATCGTACTGGTTATGCGAATAAGTAAAGCTGTGGTTACTGGTGTCCGAGGATAATCTGCGTGAACTGCATGAATGCCCGTTACACGATCAGAGTGAGTGTGGTGTGGTGGCAAAAGTAAACCCTTTCGAGAATGAGTACGAACGAGCAACCACGAGCACATCTCGACGATCTGCCGACATGATTAATACATTTCTCGCACTTGGAATTGCACACTTCCCTTCAAATGAGGTATTTTGGTTCCAACAAGACTGCGCTATGCCTCTTTGGACTCGAATTTCAATGAAAGCTTTGCGCCGACTTTTTGGAAACAACAATTGAGGACATTGCCGGAAGAAGGGCACATAGATCAAAAACATATTTTCGGTAAACAGCTGGTAAAGATTTAGGTTCAATGTTACCAACAAGTTTTTGAAACAATATTCATGTCGATGACACCAGTATAAAGAGCATAGAATCAGGTTTGAAAACTGTTAACTAACCTCATAGAATTCAAAGTTTGCGTGAAAATATATTGAAAATTGTGAATGCATGTTATGTGCCCTTCTTCCGGCAATCAAAGATTTCATGGTGATTAGGTTGAAGAAAAAAAGCACAAACATTTCTTCATATACTTCCTACCAATCTTGAAATTTATCACTTTACGCGTGTGAAGTTTTAGTCTAGCGATAGGAATTTGGTCGTGCTAGACTTGATTTCTGGCTCACTGTGCATCGTCTGTTCTAGCTTCGAAGCTGAGCGCGCACCTACTTGTTGGTACTCTATATAATAAAACTCCTTATTTCAAACCTCTATTACATTCTTTATTCTATTTTTCGAATACTTTTGTAGAATTAGGGGACACCATTCCCATGCAATTTCAAAATTTTCACCCCTGTTCCTACTGTAAAATTTTATTTCGTCCTTCTATTTTTTTTTTCCTCAAGATAAATTCCTGGTAGGTTCTGTGCAAAATTGGTTAATACTTCCAATGATGTTTAGTACACCTTAAATATTAATAATAATAATAATAATAAAAAACAAACAAACACGCAGAAACAAAATTCAGGAAAGTGAGCACATTATTTAAAAGATGTTAATAGTACCGGTCCCTTAAAAAAAAAAAGCAAAATATATGCGAATTTAGGGAATTATGTTTAGAATACAGTAATGTGAAAGACGAAAAATTCAACAGAGGCAGATGAATGTATGATGTTTTATTCAAAACTAGAAACTAACCTTAAAATGTGCCTTTCAAACATAGCTATACCTACGTTCTTACCATGTTTCCTGTTGATTAAGGTATTTGCAACTTTTTTCTTTCTTTTTTAACTTCCGACGTCTCCGACTTTATTTTAAAAATTCGAATTTGAAGAAATCGCCAGTCGTGCATTTAAAAGATTTCTGAGTTCTGTGCTGACAAATGAACCAGATATTGAACCGCAGGTTTATTTTCTGATTAAGAGAGACAAACAGTTCCAAGATTTCTTCAATATCAATGTTACCAGCCTAACATTAGAAACTTTTTTTTTATGTAAAACTCTTTTATAATTTAGAAATTTCTCGTTCGACTTTTAGCTGGAGTACATTATAAAAGTACCTAAAATTTAGGTACTAGGTACAGTAAAAGTAACTAGTTGCAGGGTCTACAACTGAAATATACCTAGGCACATGCTTTAGGTAGTGTTTTGTACTAGGTACCACCCAACACTGTATACAACGCGTTTAGAATATGAATTCTCAAACATATAGGTTATAAATAGACATAATAAGTTCTTGTATATAATCTTTTTTTTTTATATGTACATATACACACACATTTAAACAAAAATTGTCAACACCTGAAGATGGCCTTCGGTGAAGACCGAAAAGTTGTTACTTTCTCCTTATTCGTGATGCTGAATATGTTAAGGGTGTAGCAGTAGTACATACATAATAATAATGAATTTTCGGCGAAAATATTAAACTAAATATACATCTAACAGCCCAGACGTTGGGTTCCTTATCCTATCTTGCCATTAGCAAAATGAACTCAATTGGATCAAATCTGAAATAAGAACAAAAGTAATTTCGAGGGAACTTATCTACTTCATTTTCTCGAGTCACTTAATTTGCGGAAATAATCCTGGCGTTCTAAAAAGTGTAAAAGCTTTCCTTTAGAAGCTATATTTATAGTTCTCTAAATGTGAGTTGCCAAATTCCCTTAATTACCGCGAGTCTTTATCATTGCGCGAGGAGATACAGAGTTCACGAATATTTCCTGAACGATTGACTTGGGAATTTAGAATACACTATCTCTCCACAGTGATGGGAATACCCTGTCTTACGTCTCATCAACTGATAGTTCTGTGGGGATCTTCATTCTGCAGGGTCTCGGAGAGTGTCTACACATTTAATAAAAAACACTCAAAATTTCTCTCTGGTAATAGTTAGTCCTGAGAGATTTGTTTTAATTCGAAAATAACTAATATTCTCCAAGCAGTTATCTTATTCACGTTTCTTTTACTCATTGAAGAGAGTAGCTTCACATTCTCACACGCAATCAATTGGGGAGTACGCAGTTCAGAAATCAAATAAAACTCGCACATAAATAAGGTAGAATTCCAATATTGTTAATCATCATGCAACAAAAGTCAATCGCTAATCACGGGAAACAAAATTAATTGATGCTTTCTCTCTTCCCAATAACGTAAAAGTAAAATGAAAATTATAGTCAATCGAAATCCGAAATCTCAGCTTCCCTTTTCGAATATCTTCAAATTAGTTTATAAAATTCTCATAGTCCTGAAGACAATCTGAATTCAGAAAGGCCCTTGTCCAGTCAACGATTTTCGACCCATGTCAAAAAATAAATGCATAGCTACCTCACCACTGCTGTGCAGTTGAGTCGTTCGTCTTAATGCCCCATGGCCGTTTCCGTAGCTGCAACTCAACTAGGACTAGGTTATTCTAAGGTAATGAATGATATTTATGTTCCAAAAAGACTCAAATTATATTTATTTTTAAATGGTTTATTCTGGGATTTTATAGACTTTAAACTCGTATTTTAGGATTTTATAGATTCTTAGCGTATTACAACGTTGAATTGTGTTTAAAGTAGCGTACTGTTTTGTTGTATAAAAACTTAGACAAAAGCTTTATAAATTTGATATCTCGAGGATATAATTTTAAGAATAGAATAGGTTCGAACCGAAGGATCCGGGGTCAAGTAATGAATTAAGAAAGCAATTCGAGCTTTTATCTTATTTTCTCTCAGTCATAACTAACTGAACCATCCGTTACTCCACCTTGCAATAGGAAACAAAATACGTAAAGACTACATTTTAGCAGTCAGTGTTTACAACCTATCCCCAAGGCTTGGAAGATGCACCAAGCGACTGAGAGTGACATCCGACATTGCCCAAGTGACATGGCCACGCTCACCTTTATAGAGCAGAGAAGAAACTTTCCTTCAAAAGGAATGGGTTGGGCCACTCTAAAGAGAGAGAGGCAAGCAAAACTAAATGAACTAAAAAAAAAAAAAAAGCAAAAGAGTTTCCTGTGGGTCATGGATCATATTTTAAAGTTATATATGAAATCTAGCTAAGTAGAGTGAAAATATTAATATAACCTGTAGAAATAAACATTGGATTCTTAATTGCATACAACAAAAATTCACACAAAAGCAATAAATGAAATTCAGAAACTCTACATCCCTACTTACTTATTCAAACAATACATAAATAGACATATAGGGAATACCTACCTGGTCAATAATTTCCATTAAATATGCAAATTCATAGGAAATAATGTTTTCGTCAAAAATTTAAATAATGAATTCTTAAAATTAGTGAAGGTGATTGTAGTTCCAAATTCTGCCAGAATTTTGTGACAAAGTACTTCGTGAAGTTAGTAAATGAAATGTAATCCAACTTTATGACTACGCTATAAGTAAGTATAATACTAATTCAGTTATCTAATTGTACTTTTCAACTGCTGTCTTGAATTAACACTATATACAATATTTACACTGGCGTGCAAAACTTAAGGACGAAAATTAGTTTCGCACGTTGTGTCACTCCCAAGTGGCATAGATCGATGAAACTTAAACTATACGTAGAAAGTAGTGCGACAGTACGATGAGGAAACACCAGAAAGACACACTTGAGTAGAACAAATATGGTACTTCCATACAGAGACAAGAACTTATACTGAAGGCACGCGACACATGATTTCCCCCCTGACATTACACGAGTAAAATGGTCCTTAGAAGAGTGGAGAACGTGCTCCCATGCTGCTCACAATGTTGGTGATGAGTTCATATGGTATGGAATTCTATTCCTCCACCATTCCTGTTGACAACTGCTGGATGGTACTTGGTGGATCTGCACGTTCTGCAAGACGTCTTCACATAGCAACCCACACGTGCTCGATGGGATTCAATTCGGGGCAACGGGCAGGCCAATCCACTCGCCGAACACCCTCTCGTTCAACGAGCTCCGCCACCTCTGCTGTTAGATGCGATCGCTCATTATCATTCATGAAGATGAAGTCGGGGCCGACTGCACCTCTAGAAAGACGCACATGGGGGAAGGAGTACAGTGTCACAATAACGTTGACCGGTGAGTGTACTGCATTCAAAAATTTGCAATTTGGCCCATGCAACATTATGGCTCTCCACACAAGAACACCGGGATCACCAAAACGATCATGTTCGACAACGTTCCTGGGTTCATTGCGTGTTCCCACCTCTTGCCATATAAGTGTACGTCCAGTATCACTACTCAGACTGAATCTGTTCTCATCTGAGAAGAGAAAGCCACCCCAGTCTTCCTCGGTCCAGTCCTGATGTTCTTGGCACCATCGCAAACGGTACCACCGATGTGTGGGTGTCAACGGAACACAACGTAATGGCCGTCGGGCAAAGAGACCTTCTCCCATGCAGTCCACGTGTCACTGTGGAGCGTGAGATTGGTCATTGCAGTCCTATTAAATGTGTTTGCAATTGCATCCAGCTGTTTGACGTTGGTCACTTCTTGCTTGTTGCACAATGTAGCAGTCGTCCGCTGCTGTAATTGACCGTGGTCGACCACTACCTCTCCTTCGCACTGCAATGCCTGTGGTTCGGAACGCTCTCCATGTACGTGAAACAATGCTGTGGGCAATACCAAATCCTAGACCACACTCGCCACACTTTGTCCTTCCAGTTTCCCGATTGAATTCTTTCCCGTGTGAAATCATCCAAATGTTGTCTCCGGGCTATGTTATTGTGAGTAACACCACCACACTGCACCTTAACAGCTCTCTGACTGACAAACACTGTCTCGTCTCTTTCATTCAACTGCTCCTTGTTGGGGGAGCAGAGGCATTCAGCGCTACGGTCACGCTGAATTCACGTCATGCAACATCTTGTGCACATGTGGGAGACCTCTGGCAACATCCTTTCATTCATTTCCATCGACTGCGCAATATTTTATGTTACTTTATCTATCTCATCCTTAGGTTTTGCATACCAGTGTATTTTAGGGTGGCAATAAAATAAATATGTAATTTTACTGGAATCCTTTGGTATCACTCCCTCCTCTTCCCATTTTGTTCCTTTACGCATGAAACTGTGCTCATTTGACTGTTTTTTTTTTTTGTTCCCTTATGTTTTTGCAATAATTTTCAAAATTATAGGTGAATACAAAACAATGAAAATGGCCTTGCTGGTTTAAATTTATAATTGCCCTTGTCAGTTAGTTTATAATATCTGATATTATGTTAGTTTATAATAGCTTTCGTGTATGTAGTATATTTCAATGGAAGCCTCGGAAAATGCTAGGGTGGATCTACCCCGTAGGAGATGCGCAGGGGCTTCGTCCGGCTTCTGTGAGAAATGAACGAGGGCTGCCGAGTCGAGGACGGGCTCGGTTAAAGAAGCTAGTCCAGGTGAGCCTCAGAGTAGGTTCACTAAATGTTGGGACGATGAATGGAAGAGGAAGAGATATTGCAGACTTGACGGAAAGAAGAAAGTTGGGGGTCGTGCATACAAGAGACAAGATGGTAAAGAAATAAAACAAGAGAGCTAGGAGGCGGCTGCAAGTTGCTGTATAGTGGAGCAAATGAACATGGAAGGAACGGGGTAGGGATTGTTCTTTCAGGAGATCTGTGAATAGAAGGAACGACAGAGTGATGAATATCAGGATATGCATGGGTGAAACGATCAGTGTAGTGTGTGCGTATGCTCCGCAAGTCGGCTGCGAGGAAGAAGAAAAAAAATAGAATTCTGGGAGCATTTGGACCATGAACTTCGTAGCGTACCCTCAGCGGAAAGAGCAATTGTGGGAGGCGACTTGAATGGACATGTAGACAGAAACAGAGAAAGAATTGAGAGGATTCATGGTGGCTGGGGTGTGGGAGATAGGAACGAAGAATGAGAAAGAGTAATAGATTTTGCATCGGCATTCGATCTGGCGATTTGCATACATTTTTCCAGGAGAAGGAGGAGCATCTTTTAACTTAACAAGAGGAGTGGAAAAGAAAATTCATGACTCCGTTGTACCTTAGCCGTCCAGTAGAATGTCACATCAGTATCTAAGGATAATTCCAGCCTCATATCAACGTCTTCTTGAAAATCATCTATATTCTACATGTCTAACTTAGAAGATTCTCGAACATCATAGTTTAACCACAATGACAAAAGACGATCTTAACACGTAACAAGGTATTTGTGTAGAATTTTCCTAGATATATTATCTTCTTACAGAGCAAGTTGACCAACATTTTTCTACTTAAATCTCTAACAGGGGTAAAAGGGAATGTATTATTAAAAAGGACATTCCGTTTTTGAAGATTCTATTGTACGTGATGAAAATTATTTTCATGGAGAAAGAGAAGTTGCAGATTTGTAAATAATTACTGCTCTACATGTTAAGTTATAGTTGCTGTTAATTGTGGATTGTCACGGCCTCTCGATGCTGCTTACATGCATTTCTATTAAGACTTCCCAATAATAATGCACTTATTAATAGTAGGAGCACTACTGTTGATTTCGCAGCACTAGTTGACTGCATCGTCGGGTAAAAGAAACGGTATACATGGGATAAAACTGGATGGAAGTGCTTACTCTTGCCTTCTAGTAGTGTTAAAATTTTTTTAAACTGTTAATAAAGAGTGGATGAAGAGTGAAGTGTTGCCAGTGGAAAGATATCATCCACAATTTTAGATTCTTCAAACTCTACTAGTATATGTTAAGAGTTCCTTCCGATTTCATCCTATGCATACCTTCCCTTCTACCGACGATGCAGACAGCTAGTGCTGCGAAATCGCTAGTAGTGCTCGCCATATTAATAAGGACGATTTGTTATTGGGAAGACTTAATGCTCGAAAGGCAAGAGCGTGAATAGATTTTCTCCAGGTACAGCGAATTTTAATAATAATGGTTGAGAAGATAGATATGTTACACCATCAGCATCACACACGATTTCATCTTCTGTTTTGTGTTAATACTTACAAAGAAGTTAGCGTTAATTCTGTATCTGAAACTTTTTTTTTTTTAAGAATTATATTGCATTTATAGTACTTGTTGCGAATTCATTGCATATTTTCATTTGTTCAATTCCTGCGTACGTATCACTAAGTTAATAAACAGTGCAACTTCCTTTCATCATAGTGTATCATATTGATTTTAAAGAATTTAGTTATAATCCGTATTCAGATAGTTTAGCTTTTTGATTCGTGGTCTATGTACATATGATATATATATATCCCAACCCGTCTGGTCAGCGTGGGAGCAGTAGACCAACTCCTCCCTTCGGGGAGAGGCCTCATCCACTAGTGGATTGAATATGGCTGTGATTTATTATTTATATATATATTTATATATATATATATATATATATAAACTTAAGTATTTTCATTTGTTATTTTCAGTCGACAATTTTTAATTCTGGTGGAGATACCCTGAACAGAGAGTTCAAGGATCTTCTCTTCAAGCACAGTAAACCTGTCCCATCGATCACGCTTCTAGATTTAGTGAGTATAGATGAAGGTACGTGATTTTTCTATTTTTAGTAACTTTGAATTCATGAACATATGTGTAGCGAAATTTATGGATAAAATAACGTTTATTCTTGAGTACAAGCTCTTAAAGATGTAAATTGAAAACTTGTTATAGTGTGTGACGAGTTGTCAAGATTCACATCGAAAAATCAATAACTTTTGAAATAGAAAATATGTCCAGTTCGGAGGAATATAATTGAATTTCTAAGTCATACTTGTACTGTCTTTTCGTAAATCTGTCATTACCATTTTTTGTTACAGCTACTTCATGTCGATAGAGAACCGTTCCTGTTGCCTTATTTATGGTTGTAGCTATACATTAAAGCACAATGGTTGTGACTTGCAGCTGGGGGTCAGTGTTTCAAATTTCCATTCCAAATAAAATGTTTCATAGTAGGACTTGCGATTGTTGACCTTCCTCTTTCCGTGTTATGTTTTTGGAAGTTATAGTAATTATAACATGAATTACAAACCTCGCAGAAAGTAGTTAAAGAATTATGTGAAGTGAGAACATTAAAAAGTTTTTCCCACAGGTTTTATATTTGAATTTGATGGATTCTCAAAAACAGTTAAGTCCTATGAACACTTAAAATTGTGTGTACAATCGTGTAAAAATTTTGTACCATATATATATATATATATATCCGGCAATGCGTGGGTGCCAGACCGAAAAAACAGAAGAAGAAGATGGAATGCCCATGGATGATGATGAAACCTTGCTTAATCGACTCAGGAGGGTCGATTTACTCCTGATCCAACTGAAACCTTGCTGCGAGTGCGCAGGCCGTCACGGCGGTCGATTTCATGAAGATAGGAAGTAAATCGACCCTCCTGAGTCGATTAAGCAAGGTTTCCTGAAACCTGATCCAACTGAAACCTTGCTTGAATTTTACTACCAGGAGTCATGAAATCGACCCTCTCGGCCTGGTCCAAATGTATTTAAAGCGAAGAACGAAGGGAAATGGAAGAAAGATCCGACTTCTTCTTTTCTTCTGGTCTTTTCTCTTCTGTTTAATCGACCATTCTACTGAGGAGTCAATCGGTTTCTTTCCTGATCCAACTGAATTTCCTTTATCCTCCTGTTTTTCTTTCTTCTTTTTCTGGAAGAGAGCGTCAAGAAAAGAAGGCAAATGAAAGAAGAGGAAATGAGAGGGAGAGGAGCAAAAGTTTGTTTCTTCCTTTTCATTAGGGATTCCCCAAAGGAAGTGAGGGATTCCAAGTAGAATGGCGTTCCACATGAAATGCACACCTCCTGAGTCGATTAAGCAAGAATTTTACTACCAGGAGTCATGAAATCGACCCTCCTGAGTCTTCGACTTCCTCCTACCTGAATTTTACTTCCTATCTTCATGAAATCGACCCTCCCTCGATTGGAGGAGAGAGGAAAGCTCACTCTCAGGAGGGTCGATTTGATCTCGTACAGACCCTCCTGAGTCTTGACCAGTTGACCAGACTCTCCTGATTCAACTGAAACTTTGCTTAATCGACTCAGGAGGGTCGATATCGCGGAGGATGGCTACCGGACTCCTGATCCAACGAGGGACGGTAAAGAAGAAAAAGAAGTATCCTTCCAACTGAAACCTTGCTTAATCAACTCAGGAGAATCGCCCCTCCTGAGTCCTTTTTCTCTTTTGGGAAGAGGGATCCAATATATATAAACTTAATTTTGGGTCTCAATGTACATGTTTTATTTGAATAACTGTCATAATAAATATGAACGTAAGAAGATACGTTAGTTCGTTCATTGCTCTCGTTCACATATATTGATGCTTAGGAAGAACAGCAAATTAGTAAGGCGGAGCTTAGTCGGCGGATATTGTGTACATGTGCTACCTATAGGCTTCAGTAGCGGGCGTCCTGTTTGGATGATATATGCCGACTTGAACTGGTGTCGGCGAGACTATTCCAACGACATCTCAGCCATGAACTGGTGTCGGCGAGACCATTCCAACGACATCTCAGTCACCTGTGTAGCTTGTTTATGTGGAAATACAAGGCCAAAAAATGAAAATAATAATATGCTTTAAAATTTAGTAAAAGGAATCAGGGTGTTTGCTGACCTGGAAAACCTTGAAAACCTGGAAGCCTGGAATTTTACTTTGGACTTGGAAAACCTGGATTTTGTTTAAGTTAACTTTATTAATTTCACTCTGTAAACATTTAAAATAAACTTTATTGGATTTGTAAATTTAAGGTCACAGAATGAGGCATTGAAATAATTATTCTTTGTAAGAAGCTCTCAGGGGCTTTTAGACTTCTTGTGAGTACGGGTGTGGCGACCCTGAGAGTACCTGAGCTGATGTCAGCTATATTTCTTCTTTCTGATTGATGCTCAATGTTTCTCCTCATTTCATCTTTCTCGTATCCTTTACTCTAACCATGCATGTCTTGTTTTATTTTCGAATGTGCTTATGTAATCTAAGTTTCGAAGTTATCTTAACTTCAGTATATATTTTGTCAAGTATTTGAATTCAAATAAAGCCATTTTAAACGCACCGAGGACCCAATTACAACTATTCTGACTCACCTTAAAGTCTTTAATGTCGCCCTCTTAAGTAGTTGCTTCAGTATGAATTGGATAGGTTCGGAAGGGCACTTGCTTCAGTCCTTAGGCCGTCGTTGAGATGTAATTTAAGTGTGTGTGTAGTTTTTTGTGAGATTAGATTGTACATTAAATAGTGTAAATACTATGACCAGCTAATTTACTGAGGTACACTTTTCTTACGTTCCCACTTATTTATTCGATATTAACCCATTTCGAATTTTAACACGTCTGTGCTTACCTGTACGTACAATATTTTGATAATTTTTAGCTTTCATAATTCTTATACTCGAACAGGAATTTGTTGTAAATATGACGTAAATACATTTTACCTACACATGGCAGATATTTGACTCCTGTTCCTCGAATATGGCCGCTGCTGCTCACTTTTTTTTTTTTTTTTTAAAAAAAAGAAGACTTTGGTGTCAAGCAACAGTAACAGCGAAGTAATATAAAAATAGTGAGTATTGGACTCAAGTGTTTCGGCTAATAAATAATACGCATCTTTCCACATACTTACATATACATATTTGTTAAACTTCACATACAATATAATCTCTCCAAAAAATTACAGACATACTTAAATTACATCTCTACGACGGCCTAAAGACTAAGCGAGAGCCGTTCCGAAGGGCCTAGCCAATTCGTATTGAAGCCACTACTTAAGAGGACGACATTAAAAACTTTGCTTTAGGGTGGGTCATAATAGTTGAGGTTCAATTCAGTTGAATTTGAATTTATTTTATTTATTGTGTCTAGGCAACTTTATCTTAGTCGGGTAATTGATAAAATAAACATACTTTATTTGTTTGCAAGAAGAAAAATATTATAAATTAATAACACATGATATAAATGCATTTGTGTAAATAAAGTAACTGGCCATTCCCCATCAAGAAGAATATCCAGTAAAATGCGACCATATGAATTAAAATGTGTTTCAAAGTTGGGTTTTATAGTAAATGAATCAAACTGTTATTGAATGAACTTTATTTTTTAGTATTGGTTACTTTCAATAAAGAGTATTGGTTAGTTTCAACTAAATATGCAGAAAGGTAATGTTCGTTATATTTCGTTAATTTTGGATCTGAACTGATTTTTCGTTGAAATTTTATTAAAAATATGAATCATACATTTAGCTTGTACTATTTATTTGTTTGTTACTGCACAATTTTCTCAACCGGTTTCTGGTAGGAAATGTTTTACTTTATTTTCTTGTTTGAAATCTCTCGAAAACGTACATTTTAGTTAGTACACAAATATTTTTTCATCTTCTCTAATGACTTAAAGAAATAGTATGTATGTGCTTGGTATATGGATCTTTTAATTGATACACATTTTTTGTTTGTAAAAGGAAAAATATTAAATTAATGACCTAGAAAAAAGTAGGAAAACAGACCTGGAAAACCTGAAAAAAAAAAAACCTTGGAATTTGAAAATTGACATTCAGTAGACACCTTGATAACGAGTGCAAGTTTTGATACTTCTTGATAAATGATCTGTCTTCACGGAAGTGTCAGTCAACAGGAAGACTTCAAATGAGCATTTCATTCTTACGTTATCCTGTCTCCACTGGCGTTTTGTCGAAACAAACCGTTCCGTTACTATCTTTGTTTTGATTTGGTGGCTGAGATGATTCGCTAAAACTAGTATTCAGATTCGACCTGAAGTAATTGATTTCTGTCCAATGTGTTAGGATTTTGAATTTAGTTTGTAAGGCCTTTAGACAACGACAGAACCCCGAGAAAACCTACTGCATACGATGTTTGTCCACCACTAAGCCCACCGACGACCCCAGGCACTAGATGTGAGCGCTCTACCATTGAGCCACCGCGGCCTCTATTAGGTTTTTGGTATTTGTGGTACAGGTAAGATGTTGGTTGAAAGCCTCACAACCACGTCAAGGTCTCTTACCTTCTGTGAGGGCCTCTAGTGTTTTTAAAGTTGGTAGAGGGACGCAAAATTGCTTGTACCGTACAATCTTGCGCCGGAGGGCTTGGTCGACTGTGTGTACGCGGCTGGTATTCTCGAATGTGTGTTTTTTCTCGTTCCTGTGGAAGTTAACAGATGCTTAACTAAACCTGACTTGGCAAATACCTTACTATTTCTGAAGCCATGATAGTGAGATCCTTGCCGGGTACTCTTCAGCAAGTCATTTGTTTATTTACTTGTGTCGAACGCACGAGAATGTATCTGAGTGTAGATATTTTTCGAATATTGAAGAAAAAACGTAGCCATGGATTCAATGATAATAAAAGAGTATTGTTAATAAAATATAGCTTTTGTTGTACTTCATTGCATGGTTAGTACATTGACACTTGACGATCGTTATCTCTGCTAATTGTACAGTACAACAATGCAATTTCCTTGAACTGAAAATCCTTACTTTTTATAAACGTTAAATGGCGAAAATCAGAGACATCGTTTATATTAGCTAAATCGTGACCTTGATGTAGACAGTGTTCAGAAGAATATATTATGGTCTAAACTAGGCGTGGCCAGTTTCTTTCTGTAAGAAAGCCAATATATGACGAGTGATCGTGTCACGGGCCGTCGTCAGAAATAATGAATATAACTAGGATATCAATCAGTCTTTGGTCGATTTTATAATACACATAATTTAATATAGCTTTTAGCTTTCCGCAGGCCACAAAATAACATGTCGCCCGCAGATCAGCTGTTGCCTGCTCTAAAGCATTCAAGGGTTAGTGTTCGGATCTACCTAAAAAAGAATCTAGTGTGGTTATCTCTGTTTGGACAAATTTCTAACGGTCATTGGAACTGAACTCTGTGATATTATCACTTAGTCTGTCCATACAAGCAAGTTGTCGGAGGTCTCTAACCTATCCAGAGTTTACAGGTTCAAAGTAATTAATTATCATCACTTCCTAAATGGAAGTTTTAATTAATTATAACGGTACCATCTGCTTGCGGTAAAAAGAAAAATAACTTTTCTTTTTGTTTGTTTAGGCACAGTAAAGGGTGTTACAAGATCTTAAGATTTTATCAGCTGCTTAACCACACTGACTAGCTATTTGTAATGAAACGCAGGCAGTACCTTTTCTTTATCGAACATGTTATTTCATTATTCGACTATTTTTCAACTCTTCTGCGTTTAATCTTTGTAACCTACAAAAGCAGAGCCAGTTAATCGCTCGATTAAACTAAAATTGCAGATTATGGCTTGAAAGTAGCTTTTAAGCAATAAGAAGAGAATCCAAAGTCAGGACGACTCGCTTTACATTGTTTTCGAAATTAAATGAAATCAGTCGGCTGTTGAGGTTCTGTGTTACATTCGTTTCGACTCCTGTGTTTTGAAGTTTCGAAAATATTCTACTAATTAAGAATTTAAAGAAGAAAGCAAAAAATAAAGTACAAGTGTAACATCTGCTACAACTACAGTCAATATTTGTAGTATTGTATTTTCACGTTTATTTGAAGTTCCTAGCTTTCGTTCCGTTGTGAACACTATTCATTTACGTTTATTTGTTGTACTTTAGCTTGCTTCGGGTGTACTTCCTATGAACGGATTCCTGAACCGGGTGTCTACCGACCTGAATTCTATTTTGGACGTGGAAAACCTGGAGTTTTTTAAGTTATTATTTTTTAACTTAAATTTTCACTTTATTAATGTCCACCTTGTAAACATTTAGAAGAAAGAACCTTTACTGAATTGGTAAATTTAATGTCACAGAATGAGGCACTTAAAGTAATAAATTTTTATAAGAAGCTCCGAAGGGACTTTCAGACTTCTTGTGATTACGGGTCTAGGAACCCGGAGAGTACCCGAGCTAATATCAACCATTTTCTTTCTGATTGAAGTTCTGTTTTTCTCCTCATTTCATTTTTCTCTTATCAACTACTAGAATCGTGCATGTCTTTTTTTTTAATTGGGCTAGTATGGTTATGTGCTTTGGTTCTTATGTTAAACTAAGTTTTGAAATTGCCTTAACTTCAATATATATTTTGTCAAGTATTTGAATTCAAATAGTCATTTTAAACTTTCAGAGGACACAATTACAACTCGTATGACTCACTTTAAAGTAAGGTTTTTTTATGTCGTCTTCTTAAGTAGTTGCTTCAATAAGAAATGACTGGGTCTTTTAAAGATTTTGTCCAGTCTTCAGGCCGTCGCTAAGATGTAATTTAAGTGTATGTAGCTTTTTGTGAGATTAGATTGTATATGAGCTAGTGTAAATACTACGACAAGTAATTTACTGAGCTACAAGTTTTTTTTTTTTTTGTTTAGGTTTCCATTTATTTATGCTTGATTGCCCCATTTCGATGTGTTCAAAAATACTCGAACAGGAATTTGTTGTAAATATGGCCTAAATACATTTTACCTACACATGGCAGATATTCGACTCCCTCGGGACGGGCGTAAGCCTAGTGCTGTTACTGCACAATTAGTGTTGGTTGTTGCTGCACAATTTTCTCGACTGCCTTCTGGTAGGGAATATTCTACTTTATTTTCTTGTTTGAAATCTATCGAAAACGTGTATATTTTTTTCATGCTCTATAATGCCTTAAGGAAATAGTATGTGCTTGGTATATGCTTCTTTTAATTGACAAATTAACTTTTTTGTTTGTTTGCAAGAAGAGTTTTTAAAATAAATTAATGACCTGGAAATAGAGGCAAAATAGACCTGGAATTTCAAAATTAACATTTAGTAGACACCCTGGGAATACGTAAATGTTCACCTGTGATAGTAGGACGTTTGTTACTTGTGTCATTCTGATTACAATAAACAACAAATTATATTTCTAAATGCACGTTGATTGTTCCTTGCACGCCTTGTATTAAGAAAACGATCTTGCCACGTGACGTCACACGTAGTCGGACGTACATGTTTAAAGAGTGAGATGTCATACTTACTTAAACCACTATATTTTTTTGAAACTGTGTTTTTTCGAACAGATTGCGGAATTAATCTTTAAGCGCTTACATGTGTGAATTAAGTAGATTGCAGTTTCCTTTCACTGCATTCACTTATCGCCAGCACCATTCACTTACTTCACTATTTCGGAAAGCAGTTGTGTTGGAGTTTCCAGTTCCTCCATTGTGTAAATGCCGGTATGGTACCTGCAAACTAGGCCCTTTCCGATTACCTTTCAACATCCTCTCCTCCACCTATTCTGACCTGAGATCCCTAAAGTCCTTAAATAAATTCAAATTAAGGGAATTCGCTCTGACCAAATTAGTGGGATCCCTGATTTTTATGTTAGTGTCTTTAACTGCCATTACTTTGTCCATAGAAAAAGTCCCAAGTATTCAGTCTTCTTGATCTTGAGGCGAAAGGGCGCTTCTCACGGGCCGAAACTGGGAATATATTGCAAGTTCAAATCCAGCCCACATCAGCCTTTCTAATTGAGGCTTCTTCTGGTCTCTCTGTCACACCAGACACATGTCGGGAAGGTACCTTGAATTCAGGCCGAAGCCGCTGCCATTCTTTTCTCTCTCCCACGAACAAAGTAAAATTGTCGAATATAAACGGATTATAGCGTAAATTGATGTAGTGGAACGAAAGTAAAGTTTTTAATAACAAAATAAAAGATCTTGGGCTTAGTTCTTGATATCATCTCTGAGCTGAATAAAGGGAATATCAGTCACTACATGTGATTTCAAGTCCAAGACCTCTAGATTGTGCTATCGCTGATTTACTGTGCTTGATCCACTTTATTTTTCATGGATATAACCTCACATTCGTTAACAAAAGCAGGCATACATTGTAATACCGTGTTTCTCTTTACCTTTTTAGAACCAGCAGGAGATGACTTACCATCCTTGAATCATTTTCCGGATAAAGTAGCTGAAGAACTGATTAGAATAGCTGATTGGTTGATCATGCATGATCGTGATGAGTATATGAATGTTTATGCACGAGTACGAGCGACAGTTTTGTTGAAGTCTTTACAGCAATTAAAAGAGCATCAGCGGTCGGCAAGTGGAGGAAGTATTCAAGGAGTTGCGGCTGGTTCTCCATTGATGGTGAGTAGAAGATATGTATAGAAAGCAAAGTTTAAAAATAAATACTATTCAATGCGAAAGTATAAACTAATTGAATAAATTATATTTATTCATACTGTATTTATTTGGTTATATAGAATGTAAATAAAAACATTTAAAATTTAGATGTATTTTTGAGGATTTATGATTAATAGTGGATTGTAAATAATACCAGCTGACTATTTCTTTTATGTGTAATATGTTGTTGCTTATACTAAATGATAAGCAAAGTCTTCTATACCGTTCAGTGTGTCAATACAAAATTTGGGATGAATATTTTTCGACAACCTAGACAAAATACCGTGAGGTCCTCACACCCAGCCACTGCTAAAGCAAACTCCTGTTCATCCCGTCTCTTTCAGTTTGTCCACAGTATGAATAACTTCTTTTCAGGAGACGCTGGGAGGGGTAAAGGGAAGCAACGTGAATTCCACACCTCTCAAAATTTTCATCTGTCTTTGGTATATTGATGATATGTTGTTAATCTGGACCCGCTGACAAGAGTTACTGGAAACATTCCTACAAAATCTAAATCGCACCTTTTCCGTTAAATTCACCTGGTCCTTCTCCAGGAAAGACAAACTTTCCTAGATATGGATATCTGCCTCAAGAACAATCGACTTGAGAGTGGCGTCCACATCAAACTTACCACATTATGCAATATCTCCCGTCTCTACCATACGAAACGCTCTCTCCCATACGCACTTGCTGTCCGCAGACGAAGAGCCAGTAAACTTAAGCAAGCCGCAAATTAGCAGTGTTTCATAACTGCTTGATTATTGCTCGTTTAAGCGTAATATTTGTATATTCTGGAACATCATCGATCTGCATATATCCACACATATGAGTGACAGTTGCAACAGTAAAATGATCACATATGCCATGCAAGCACAGCCCCTATTTTGAACACCAAATGACTCCATGATAATTTTATTCTTGTGAAAAGGAGGCATTGCTTAACGTTTGAAAGCTAAGATCAGTTGTTCCTTAATTGAGAGGTCATCCTGAATTGGCGTTATTGGTAAGTGAATGTGAAAATTATTGCTTACAAAATTTAATGGCGACTTATTAGCACCAGTCTTCTCCGTCCATTTTCTCTCTTATCATGTGAAAACGCTTTTGCGAAACGTTGCCGCTTTTCTTGT